>JALJCO010010396.1:0-64421 GCA_023101725.1 Atherinomorus stipes
AAACCAGCATAAAAAATCCTCCAAGAAAAACCTAATCTGACGAATAATGTCGATAAAAAACACAACTATATTTGAAAAAAACACAAAAGTTAAGGGAGAACTTTCACAAATTGCAGCTACCTAGCAGCGCATTCCAGAATTTTTTTTAATTTCTTTTTTTTATATAAATATAGATGATCTCAAACTTATTTTGTACATTATAATTGATTAGATTTGTGGAATATTCATTTGGTATTCAATTTTGAATAGATCTGCATTCCACAGTTTACTATGTTCTATGTCAGAGTACAAATTAATGCTATTCATTCTAGTATACAAATCTTTCTTTTCATACATTTATCAGTTTTAATCTTTTGAAGTAAAATAAATAATTTATTTTTGTACCCTTTTTAGATCATGTTCCTTGATGCTGCATCCAACAATACAGCCAGTACTGCACTTGCTTTTTTTCTTGATGGAGTAAGAAAATATGGCTGGCATTACAAGCATATACTGTAGGCAATGATTTGTATCGACATGAATTTTTGAAGCCGAAATTTTTATCATGACATGAAATTCTCCAAACTAATTTTGTCCTGTATTTGCATATTAACACAAAGGGTAAGTGTACGTTCAGACCAAAGGCGACAAAAGCGGCAAGGACGCCGGAAGTTAACACATTCTCAATGAGAGTCAGGCGTCCTGGGCGACAAGAGCGTCTGCCGCGCGTCCAGAGCGACTAAAGCGGCACCAGATAAGAAGTTGAACTTCGGCTAACTTTATGCTAATTAACAATGACGCGGTTCAGCGGCAACAGGCGGCAGCCAATCAGAGTAGAGGTGTCCTACTATCGAGCAGCCCCAAAGAACAACGCATGTGACTTTGGTTCCGACAACAACACACCTGTTCTGCCGATGCCGAGAGGCTGATTACCTGTTCAGGTCCATCCCTGGTAATGTTCTTCTTTTTTGGCTGCTGGGACTTAAAAAGAAAAGAAAAAACCTCCTGGATGTTCAACCTGAAGTCCCGCTGGAACCGTCTCTGTCCGGCTGCAGCTCGAGGCACCCGCCGGCGCCGAGGAAACCTCCTGCACTCAAACCCGGAGAGAGGAACCAGGCAAAGCCGTCTTCTTCAGGTGTACAGCAGCAGCACAGTGATGTCATCCACATCACAGTGATGTCATCCACATCCATGACGAGTCCAGATGATTTTAAGGGTTAAACGCGCGTATTTATGGTCCTGGCGGACCATGTTAATGATAAAATAACAATTATCAATGGGAATTAATGTCATTTACTGGCCGCCTCACCCCTTTTCCCGTTCTTCCAAAACGTTTTTCGCCTCCTGCTCCGGCTATTTTTCTTTAGAACACGCACGCTCTCCTGACTTTGTCTCTGCTTGTCTTTTGTTTCGTGTCATACAGGACTTCGTTCCTGTGCAGTGTTTAAATGCATTTCTGTGATAAACATATAAACTAAAAATATCTGAAATCATTATCGTGTTAAAACGCACCGGCTCTGCATGATTGTGAGAACATGACCAGGAGGCAGACGCACGCTCTGCTCATATTGCACACAGCTCATGAATTTGTGTAGTTTGTGTGCAGCGAGTTTAAATGTCAGTGTTTGGTAGCGTGGAGAATAATGTGAAGTTGTTCTACATTAAATGAAGCCGCTTCACCAAACTAGCAGCCGAACTGTGGCTGATGCTGCCGGCTGAACGGCTGGATGATGCGGAGATTCTTCCTTTTTTCTCTAAACAAAGATGACAGAAACAGCTGCTGCAGTGATGACTCCGTCTTTTCTCTACTGCAAAGTTTGAAGCCATATTCTGAGTTTATCGTCATCACTGCTTTTTTGTTTCAGCCATATTTTAGTGAAATTCAAAGTTATAAAAGTTTGATGATGCTGTGGTGGATAAATCATGACGCCACTTGTTTGTTTTCCTCAGAAAACAACTCAATCCGCTTGTGACTAAATAGAAAAACATTTTAATTTATGTTAATGCTCTGTGATTTTTCCCCCGTATTTAATGACCACACAAACGTCCTGCAGCTCTGCTCTGCTTTAACTGAGGGGAGCGTGAGCAACAGCAACAACGCTGTCCAGAAGTCGCTGTGCGGCTCCTTTAAATGAGCAGTGCGATTTAACTTTGATGTCAGTCACGTGATGAGCGACCAAAGCGGCAAAAATATCTTGCCGCTTTGGAAGCTGTCCTGTTTGTTGCCCAGCCTCTGGCGTCTTTGCCGCTTTGTCGCCTTTGGTCTGCACGTACAATAAGAGGTGACCAAGGAATTGAAAATGTTGAGATTGCCAGGTTGATGTTCACCATGAGAGGCACAGGATGTGGGAGCTTCATAAGTGGAAAAAGTGTTCATAACCAAAGGTAAAATATTTCACTTGTACAGAGCATTACACAACATCCTCAATAAATTAAGAAATGCCCAACATAAAAATAAGTTTGGCTAATCTGTCTTCACTGCATCTCTGTAGCAACGTTAGTGTTGGCTTGGTAAGTACTGGATCAGAGGACAGCTGGTAACATGGGAGTTGATGCTTGAAATGCTCTTAGTTGGACCCACTAGGGATTAGTGTTCTGTCTGGCCAATTCTTCAACCTTGATGCCACATTGCAGTGATGTGGGCACTGCACTGAAGGAGGTAGCATCATTTTTATGAGATTTAAAACCAAGGTCCTGGCCTACTGTGATCATATAAGACTCCAAAGAAATTGTTTGAAAAACAGTTGGGGATTCCTTCGTGCTCTGGTGAAAGACTCCTCCTCCCCTGTGCAACTACACAGATGTTTTGTTCAAACCCTTACTTTCCATCTAAAAGTGGTGAGCATTCTTGTGCGTATTAGCCGCTGTGTACTGGAGGGGGGGGCACACACTAGTGGTGGTCAATGAGGTCACCCATCCATGTCTTGAAAAGCTAAATAAAGATAATTATTAATGTTATTATTACCCATGCTACATTTAGGGATGGACAGTAGTGTTGTAGTACTCGAGATCGGTCTTGGTCTCGAGACCATTTTTTTAGGTTCTCGGTCTCGTCTTGGTATCGACAGCATTTTGTCTCGGTCTTGTCTCGGTCTCGGACAGGTCGGTCTCGGGATTTTTGAACGAGACCGGTCGAGACCACTGCTGATCGGCTTTTTGTCCATAACTTAGCTGCTGATAAGAGTGGAAAAGCAGCCTCTTAAAAACAGCGAATGACAACTTAAAAGCATCGGTAGTGTTACGTCTCCCTGCAGCTGCACTGTGACCAAGCACCTCCTGCGCACACCTGCAGAGATGCGCGAGCCGACAGGAGGAGAGCGGCTGTGTGAACTTGTAAGCATGACTGTAGCTACCATTGCCATACCATAGCATACCGAGGTCTGGACCAGGACCTCAGTATTTATAATAAAATTAACCAAAAAACCATGAAGCTCAAAAGCATTTACCCGAAAAGACGATTTCTGTGCGGATTGATACTGAAATAGTGATTCTTCCCCGACCAACCACCTGTATTAGAGAACTGATTCTCAAGCTAAATCTGATTTCACATTTATTATCACCGATGAACACCGTGAAAACTAACTAAATCGTACAAATAGGTTTGAACTACTTCTTCCACCTGCCAAGGCGCAAAGCACCGCATCATCAGCTGTTCAGTCACTGATCAGAGATCGATCATCCACACAGCAAATCCCCGTTATTTTTTCAGACTTCAGGTATGCAGAGTAATTATTTCACATCAGAGATCATTAAGAACATCTTACCTGCAACAGTGATGGGGGGGGAGGGGGGGAGAAGAGGGAAAAAGAAAAAAAAAAAGAGGGGGGGGAGAGGGGGGGGGGGGGCCCCCCGCTTAGCAGGGTCATTATTGTCTCCAGGTTAATGTAGAGTTCATATTTACTGAACAAACTCCCTGTTTGCGCACTTGTGATTGAGTCTACATGGTTCTCACCTCATGCAGCGTGCGTGTTTACTTCAGGTTCGTTGTGAATCTGAATTTTGTTTGATTATAAACTTTTTTTAGTAGTGATTATATCATTTCATGTTTGTGCAAACTGTCTCATTACTAAACAAAATAGTTCTTTGTAAAACTTTTCAACATTGTGAGTATGATGATGATGATGATGATGATGATGACTGCAGAAATTTAAGATGATATGCAGAACTTATATATGGATCACCGCGAGCATCCGGGAATTTTTGCCAAATTCGTCACATCCGGTTAGGTAGGAGGTGAAAACATGGCTTCGTTGCATAGGGGAGCCACTGAATTACCTGCTTCATTACTCGTCAGTCTTCGTTTATTCTACTTTGGAAATACCGAGAAGTCCCGCTGTGTCTGGCTGCCATAAACATATCTATCACACGGACAAGAGAATATGTTTGTTCCAGTTCCCAAAACAACAGAAAAAGTCCCGAACAACATGCTAAGTGGCTAGCTGCTATCAAGCCCATAAATGCTGACAGTTCACGATGGAAACCATGGAAACATCTAAGAATATGTTCGGATCACTTTGTGACTGTTAAAAAGCATATAACGTGGTCTCACTTTTTAAACCCTGTAGTTGTTTTTGTACAGATGATAGAAAACACCATTAAATCAGTGGATGTACAGAATCACAGCGCCGCCCGCTGTTCCGTCTCCTCAGGACTGTTAACGATCACGATCATCCAGATTACTGCCATCAATGTTCCCACATAAGAATAAAAGCATAAAAAGCGGCAGAAAGGCATTTGCAGCATTATAAACATGCACAGTCATAACCAGTTACATACAGATGAGACTGCCGGTAATTTATAGCTTTATCAATGAGAGTAAACTCCTGAGGAAGTACATCAAAGAAATACCACCATTTCTTAAAAATCCTGGGAAAATTAATATTCTATAAAAAATAAATGGCTTGAACACGGGGCTTACCTGATGAAACCAAATACATCATCAGATCGGGAAACTGATCATCAGGCTGTTATGTACAGGTAGGTTCGTCTAACCAGGCTGTAGCAGCAGAAGATGCATCACTGAGTCCAACAGATACTAGTTTAGCTTCGTATCTTCTTCCAGCGTCGGCAGTAAGACTTTCAGTATAACTGGACGTTATTTCAACATTATTTCAGAAACAGACCGGCGGAGAAAAAAATGAAAAAGGGTGCAAAAGCAGTTTTTGAGGCTCATAGTCCATCAGACGCCGTTCAAATACGAAGCATGTTTTCACCGCTACCAGCTTCGTGGTCACGTGAATTCCGGGTTGTGACGTAGGCTCGCGCTGATCCGATAGGCCTACATATGGATCAGCGCGAGCTGATCCCAACTTGGCAATAGTTAAAATTGATGTTTGCCAAAATTGATTAGTTTATAGTTTATTTAATTCATAGAGCTGCTTTCAAAACAACAGAACAATGATTAATTTTTGATGTCATATTTGTTTAAAAGTTAACTTTAAAAAACCCTCACATTTTGATGTTTTGTTATGATTTTTCTTTGATATTTGTGTCCTTGGTCTCGGCTTGGTCTCGGTCCGTAAAGGTCTTGGTCCTGTCTCGGTCTTGGTCCTGTCTCGGTCTCGACCTCTAAGTGTCTTGACCTTGTCTTGGTCTCGGTACTCCCTGGTCTCGGACATGTCTTGGTCTCGGTTGGTGCGGTCTTGACTACAACACTAATGGACAGTAGCCCATTACTTTAATATTCCTTAAAGTCAATAATGGTCCTTTTTCTATGTTTAAAGAAAATAATAATATTAGACACAAGTAAAACTTGAGAAGTACTGGAAAGAAATGCTTTTAAAACAATTAAAAAATTATATTGATGAAAGGTACAGTATGTAAGAATTACTGACATCTAGGGGATAGATTAGTTCACACACACTGTTTTGTCCATTCAGGGACGCCGTAGTAAAAATGGCATAACAAATATGGCAGCCTCCATATGTGCACCGCCCAGCAAGTAGATATAAATGACTCATTCTAAGAAAATAAACATAACAGCTATTCTAGTGCAGCGATTACACATCAATAGAAACCATTTTGAATTATATATTACATTTTTCTGCCATTGACCTTTGATTTTTTTTTTTTTTTACATACTGTACCTTTTTAAAAAAAAAAATTTAAAACCTTTTTTCAATTATAAAATAAGAAGAGGTTCAGATTATTTACATTTCAGTGGAAAATGTTCAAATATTATACTTAATAGTAATATAAATTTACCCAAACATTGTTTAATAACCTGCATTAGACCACTGAAAAATAACATCACTACTAACGATAGCAGCTTTGTCATGACATCTGATTGCCTACCACCATCATATGATACAGAAGCTAGAGTCTGGTTGGTTTCACACAAAATTTATAGTCTAAAAGTGAAAGTGGAAAAATATAGCAAGTTTTGTATTGGTACAGTAGTATCTCCATACTCGGAGTATCAAAACCAATATTTTGTCTGGCTGGTATCAAAGTATCAACTCCAGAGTATTGATATACCCATCCCAAAATACAATGTATTTTGGTGAGGCAATACATATCTGAAATGTTACTACGTGCACATATAATCAAACTATGAAAACATTTTGTCTGTATTGTGTGTTGGATTTGCAGAATAGAGCGACTGTGGAGGGATATTTGGACTGGTGTGACACACATATACTATGGAGTCCTACACAGCCTTAAGGAAGATGGATTCCTCGACATGTCAGATGGTCTTCATCTTTTTTCTGCCCAGTACACCTTTCTCCCAAGACTTAAAGGTGACTTTGCGCAGTTTTCTGCAGGCTGGAATGATCATCCTATCAGGACAGAGAATGGACTTGCCCCAAACCAGCTCTGGGAACATGGATTGCTCCAGCATCCTGTCAGACAGCCAGAAATGTCTGGGGAAAATGTGACAGTTGAGTAATAATGGGCTTTTTTGTTCTTCTGGCTTAACAGTATCTGATTATTAACTTGATTAAACATGAATTTATCTTTGTTACAGAACATGGAAATTGAGGACGTTGATTGGGAAAGCTCAGGGCCACCTCATCATACAACTGAAGGTGTCAATGTGCCGGAAATGGAATGACAGCTGAGGATGAGGAATCTCTACAGCTTGCTGTTGATCCTCTTTCACCTTCGTCCTGTTTTGGAAGAGACATTTATCTTGCCACTCTCTCACATGCACAGCACCTGCTCCACCTACATTGATGGACCATTGCTGATCAAATGGTTCCGTTGGGACAGCATGCGTTATTGTTTCTATATACTTCATTGTAAAAAAAGGTTGCGCTTGACTCATTGACTGCTTGTAAGGATAATGTGTTATGAAATTACTCTGTTAATCAGAGGGATCTGTGTCATATTTTGGCAATGTCCTCCATCCAGTTTAATTCAAAATTGTCTTAGTAACGCTCAGAGCATGCAATGGTTGCAAAAGATGTAGCTACACATATGTCATGTACATTTTTCTGTAAGTAAGCTACTTTTGGTCACCTTTAAAAAGGTACTGGACGTTTTAATATCGAAAGTAAATGGCAGAAAAATGTGATCTGTAATTCAAAACTGATTTTATTTATGTGTAATCAATGCACTAGCACAGCTGTTTATTTTCTTAGAATGAGTCATTTATATCTACTTGCTGGAGGGTGCATATATTGAGGCTGCCATATTTTATTTTATTTTACTACAGTATCCCTAAATGGACAAAACAATGTGTGTGATGTGAGAACCATCTGAACTTTAAAACTGCTGTACCAGCTTTGTTTAATGGGAGTTGCAGACTGTTTGGGATCAGTAATGCCTCAAAAAGACATTTAAAAAAAGTTGCTCATAGTCCAGTCATAGCCGCACCTGAGACCACTGATCCACATAAAAACATATTTATGTCTGGGAGAATTTTAGCCACTAATGGCCACCGTACATTCGCAGCGCTTGGAATATAAAGTCATTTGAAAGAAAACACCTCTTCTTACAAACTTTCATCTTTACCACTGGATGTATCTAATTTTTTACATTCTGTACCTTTAATATTAATAAAACCTCACACCTGAATTTCCTTTTTCAGTTTCTAAGTATATAATTTCATCCATCCATTTTTGTTGATGAAAACCTTGATCGCAGGCAGGAGGCTCTACTGCTGTCTCCCTTATCAATCTTTTGCACTGAGAACAAACTAGCTACAGCATTTCCTGGAATGAATGAATGGACAAACAAAATATGCATTTAACAATCAGCTTTTATTACATAGAAATGGTTTTAGGGTGGTTACTCGTCTGATGGACACCATAACAATGAGACATTTGATACTGTCCACAGGCTGCTTATCTGGCCAAAGATTTTAGTCTTTTGTAAGAAGCAGAGAAAACATCTTCAGGTAAGTAGTAAAATGCAACAGTGCTTGCAATTATTTCCAAACCATGTTCTATTCTGCCATGCAAAACATCTTATGAACTTTTAAAACTTAGCATTAAAATGCAATATAACGCTGTATAAAAAAGCATAAAACAGCTACCAAAACATTTTTTTATTCTGCTGAACAGTGAACATGTTCAGGACTTCTTAAACTGCAATAATGACATGCAAAATAGTGCTGTGTCAAAGTGCTTCAACAATGGGCTATATACCCGGCTCCACTACTTCCTGAATTTCAGACAGCACTTTTGCTTCCTCTCTTTCATTATTGGACAAACTGATTACTCCAGGTGTGTCTGGCCAATTGTTGAGGTCAGACACACCTGGTTTAATCAGCTTGTCCAGTCACAACAGACAGGAAGCAAAGGTGCTGTCTGAAATTCAGGAAGTCGTGGAGCCGGGCATATAGTACAATCTGTATGATACAATCCTAGACCTGATGAAATTCCCCTCCAAGCTGGATCGCCTCTCTCATGACTTTTTTAAATTGTGCATATGTTTGCATATGCTGGACTGGTAAGCGTATGCTATTGCTGCATGCTGAAACCATTGGGTAGCACACTGCGTGAACACCCCACTCAGTGTGACAGGAATGGTTGGACTGCACACAGACTGCAAAGCTTCTTTCTTCAGGCAGAAGAGGCATGTGGCCCTGTCCTGTGAGCCCCAAGAACCTGCTTGGAGAGAGACTAGTTGGGCTGTTAAACTCTGTCTCTTCACCTTTTCAAAGACAAAACAATGATTTTAAATTCAAGACCACACATTGAATTTCACAAGTTAAGCTTGGTCACTTATCTTAATTTTGCGTTTTGTTTTTTGGGGGATTTTTTACATTTTTATTTTAGTTGAATAATAAAAGTTATGTTTAACGTTTAAATATTTATTAACAGTAACAAAACAGTTGGTTTTTTGAAGGAGTTATTTGACTGGAGCAGAGGAATTTCTTAAAAACCGATAGTCCATGTGACATCACTTGGGTTTTTACAAGTAAAATTGCTCCACACATCTGTACTGCAAGTAGTAGGGGTGTCCCCAAATACTCGACGATTCGTTTCCAGGACTGGGCTTCGACTGTGAGTCTCTAAGTCGAATATTCGCAACATGTGGGCATACGGCATACGGCAAGATGAGCCGGGCAGGCGGGTTTAAACCGCAGTCTGCCGACTGAGTCGCAGCGCTGAGCACTCAGACAAAGCGACGTCTCTATGACCAGAGACATGATGAAGGACCCTCACCTGTCACATCATCATCATCGTTGTAGTTTCTTCCACTGATTTACAGCATCAGTCTGTGAAGGTGGAAACAGTCTTACAGACATGAACACCGCGTCTACAGTACTCCCGTGCGTAATGCTGAAGATGGATACGCTGGCACTGCTGGAGGATTATTCAGATTATATCAGGAAAGAACGCGTTTTTAAGAACCATGATGTCCTGAATCATGAAACCTGCGGCTGATATCAGACTCCAGAGCAGCGCTTTTATCTTTGTCCTGAACTGGACCGCCGTCTCGCTGCGTCAGCTGTTGAGCCCACATGTGGAGCCGTTCTCCGTGAACGGGAGAGACCAGGAGAAGATGCTGCACTATTCCAGCAAGTTGTGGAATAATCATGACTGTGATGTTCTGCACGTTCCTCCACCTCCACTCCTCCATCCAGAGCAGATTCTCCTGTCGGCTTTATTGTTAACGAAGCGAGGAGCACCTCTCCTGTTCATTGGCTTTCTGCTGCGCAGATTCTAACTTTTACTTTCCGTTATACATGGATATAACTTTGTACTTCGTTATGAGTCAATTTTTTTATTGTTGTGTAATTGATTTATTTATTCAGTGAAGGTTTTTCTATTGTAATTCCTCTGTATATGTTTGACATTTGGACCGTGCGCAGTGGAGCACGCACGGTCCAAAAGAACGGCACACATAAAAAACAATTGAATTTATTTGATGAGGTGTTCCAGCTCTTTCTCTGGAGCAGGAAAAGACGATTATGAAACAAGAAGGGGAAAAAAACAAAACATGATTCGACTATTCGTCGGCGAATGACATGATCTGACGAATCAGGTTCGACTATGAAAATTCTTAGTCGGGGACACCCCTTAAAGCAGAACTCAGTAACTTCAGCTCGGGGCTCCCCCTAGTGGCGTCCTTTCACTGTCGTGTTCAACCCCCCTTAAACCCCCACAGCACACAGACGGCTTCTCTACCTGTCTTTCCTTTATTTTGATCGCTGGATATATTTCTAAGCGTTTACTAGCTTGTTGATGCTACTTTGCTGCGTTGGTAGCAGCACCTCGTCTCCCTCTGCTCAAAGCAAAGTCCTGTATTTTCACTGTATTTTTCTGAAACGGGACGTTTTACCCGCGATTTGCGGGTAAATATGCCGTGGATTATATTTTTCACTGGTGTTGGCGAGTAGCAGGTAAGAATACGAACTTTTATTTACTTTTTGCGGACGTGACAAGTGATTATTGAGCCTGAAGCAGTGATGCTTCACCCGGCGCCCAGGCAGCGCAAACTACGTGAATCACTCTGGTCCAGCAAAGAGTTGGTGATGAGAGCCAGGAGTCGTGTTTAGGTGGTGTGAAGCTAAAGACATGTTTTCCTCGAATTAGCGCTGGTAGTCTGGTTCAAATCAGAGCTGGAAGCAGCTCGGTAGACAGGGGATCTGAGTACCGTACAGCGGTTTCTGTTGACGCAAGTTCTGCTCTGGTCGGCGCAGGCAAAGTTGTTTTTAGCTGCTCGCAGGCCAGAGGCCACGGCGGGAGGGGGGGGAACATTGAATCGCTCCGTAAACACTTTGTTTAGCCCCACGGGGATTCCGAAAAGCATTTATTGAGGTAAAAAAGTTACTGAGTTTCCCCTTTAAAAAAAGATTTGAAAAAAAGGGCACGTTACGGTTGTTCAAGATCCCTGGTTTGAAAGAGAAAAAAAATCAAGGATTGTAAACTGCTGAAGTTACGGGGGGGGGGGGGGGGGGGGGGGGCTGAATGGCTGCCCGCTGCAGTCTGAAGGAGAGAGATGATCTTCAGCAGCATGTCGCGCGTTCTCCCTTTGTGACGGATAATTGTGGTATCCTTCAAAATCTCCCCCCTGATGCTGTCCTTGCAGATCGGGGTTTTAATAATGAGGAATCAATCAGTACGATGTGCCCCACCATGAAGATCCTTCCTTCACGAACGGCCGTGCACGGCTGGAGCAGTCACGTGGAACGTGTTATTGTGTTTGCAGGAACCAGTAATGCACGTTCCATTCATACCAGTGTGCATGTGAAGATGCTGCTTTGCTGTGAGAATGAACCGGACACGACGACCCCGGAGAAGATCGTCCTTGTTTGCTGGGCATTTGCAAATGTATGCTAAATTGTTGTTGCGAGGACTAGCACAGAAGCTAACATGATTTGATGAAAACTCCGCTTTTATCTCATTTACTATGCTCACACCACTGACATCTGCCTGAGTCTGACAGATTGTTCTGCTCTGTCATGAATCAGACACACACTCATAACTGTTTTCCATTTCATAAATAAATGATTGAAACCACGTTAAATATCATCCTCCTTACATGTTTACTGACAGCTCACAAATGTTTCCTTAACTAGCAGCATAACAGTTAACTGTGTGTGACGGAAGAATTAAAAACTTTACTAAAAAAAACTGACAACGCCAACTGGGGAATTTCACCCCAGTAGTTAAAAACAGGTTCGTAATTGCACCAGACAACAGATGGTACAATTTTATTAAAAACACACTGGAACTGAGTGGATTGGGGGGGGGGGGGGGGGGGGGGGGGGGGACACTGGAGGTGAACTAAAACCTGAAACTTGAACAAGGGTTAAAACATGCAAAACAACAAAACACAGCAAACCATAATGAAAATCATACAAAAAAAGTCCATTTACAGGTTGTTCCGGAATCTTCAGTATAATCCCAACCAGCTCCTAGTTACCAGCAGTGCATGTGTCCAATAAAGACCCCTGGAGCTTTGTGTAGTCCAGGGGAAAGGGCTTCAAGCCACAGGGATAAGTCCTCTTAAAATCAGTTGGTGGAATAAAAACCAATCACGACAAGACAGCAGTGTCCCAAACGCTGCGGAGGACCTGGTGCAGTGCACCACCAACCAGTACGTCCGTTAGCGTGTTCCCTGCTTCACAGGGAGGAAGGAGCCACAGCCAAAGAATACAGCTGAGGCACAAGTCACCCTCCTTGGGGTAAACTAAAAATGGCCACAGCCAGCAGACCACAACATGTGTGACAAGTGATCAGAGTCCTCAGGCACGACCAGCCAAGCCGACTGCCAACAGCAGAATGAGTGTGCTGGTGAGCAGACACTCCCCCTAATAAAGGGCTGTCTGCTACACCTAGCAATCACTACAAACCATCAACACCTGTTGCTCATGAGTGGGGAGGCAAGGAGGAGGTTGAGGAGAGGTGAACGCCCATCTCACCACATTCTACCCCCCCGATTTTGCATCGGCGCCACGACGATGGCTAAAGAACACTCAATCTAGTGCCAAGGTCGAAAGAAGGCAACCTGTGAATTAGATACTGACTGCAGTGGTCTTGAGGCACCCACCTGACTCACTGGTTGGGGAAGATGATGCACATTTGAGTGATGACCTGCCCTTGAGCAGGTAGTACGTCTTAAGACTGTCTCCCCACATTTTGGGGGGCTGTCAAAGACGTAGGACCAGCTACAGGTGGCTCAGAGACCGGCTGGTTATTTGTGGCCGCCCCAGGAGACCTTCTGGATCCAATCCTGGACCCAGAGGTAGGTGGTGTAGGAGTGCCAGGAACCAATAGCCACAAATCCTCCTCTAGAGGTTCATCACCATCTGAAGGTGGTAGGGTTGGAGATGGAAGTGGTGCAGCCGTGGTTTCTGACCCAACCTGAGCCTTCAGCGTGTCCCGGTGCACATTCCTGGTATTGTGCAGAGCATCTCGTGGGGCAATTGTATAAACTGCACCTCCGCCTGAAGGGGCCCTCAGAACCCGATATACAACTGGGCTCCAAAGGTCCTGGATTTTATGGCACCCCTTTGCACTGTGGTCACGAAGATACACCAACTGACCCACCTGCAGAGGGGCCTCCCTCACACCCTAGTCATGATGCTCCTTTCGGCGTCCAGCAGCTGCCACCAACCGCTCCCGAGCATGCTGAAATGCCACATTAAGTCTGGCTTGGTGCTCGACCAGCCAGTCCTCCACCTTTCCTGGCACAGGGTCAGGAACACGGCCCAGCAGAAAGTCAACAGGAAGGTGGGGCTCACGGCCAAACATTAAAAGGAATGGCGACTCACCAGTACCTTGGTGGGGAGTAGTGTTGTAGCTGAACAGCATTTGTGGGAGACAGGAAGCCCAGTCACGTTTCCGTGAGACTGGCAGAGTATGCAGGAGGTTGTGCAGGGTTCTATTGAATCACTCACATTGGCCATTTCCTGCTGGGTGATATGGGGTAGTGTGTGATTTTGCAACACCATATAACTGACAAAGCTGCAGAATCAAAGTGCTCTCAAAGCTCCGTCCCTGGTCTGAGTGAATCCGACTTGGGACACCAAACCGGAAAAACCACTCTGTCCGCAAGACTTGAGCAACAGTAGATGCCCTCTGGTCTCGAGTAGGGACAGCAACCGTGTATTTACTAAATACATCGGTTATTACCAAAACATTCTCCCTTTTCCTCCATAAGACGATCCCACTGTTTTAACAAAACCAGTGAGGGCTTTGGGAGCTGCAGTCTTTCCTCTGGGGTGGGGTAAACCTGTCTCCTCCAATAACCCAACACATCCCTCAGGATGGGGTCATCTTCCTGCAAGGTGCAAAGATCAGAGGTGGAGTGGGATGGCAAGACAGTCACCACTGACTTACAGACACTGGACAATGGGCAGACTGAAGGGCCTCTGGGACAGTGGTACCAGACAACACTTGTTTTGCCACATTAGAACCTAATGGGGGCTGGCGGGAGAGTGCATCAGCATTTGCATTGCTGCGACCAGACCGGTACTTGAAGGTAAAGTCGAATGAGGCAAGTTGAGCTGCCCAGCGATGCTCGATGGCTCCCAGTTTGGCAGAGTTCAGATAGCTCAGTGGGTTGTTGTCTGTATAGACCGCACACTGGTGCCCGAGAAGATATTCTCTAAATTTCTCGGTCATGGCCCACTTTAATGCCAGAAACTCCAGCTTCATGGAGCTGTAGTTAGCCGTATTACGCTCTGTGGGTTTAAGGCCTCAGCTGGCATAAGCGATAGGCCTCACTCCTTCCTCAGTCTCCTGGGATAGTACAGCACCAAGCCCAGTATGGCTGGCATCAGTCTCTAGGATGAAGGGGTGTGAAAAGTCAGCATAAGCCAGGACTGGAGCTGAGGTCAATTTTGACTTCAAAGCCTCAAAGCTCTCCTGACATGCCGAAGTCCACACCTCCTGAAGTGCCTGGCCAGACCCCTTCCTCGACTTTGCAGCTGTGAGTTGCGCCACCAGTTTGTGAAGGGGGCTCGCCAACTTGGCAAAACCCTCCACAAAGCGCCTGTAATAACTTGCAAAGCCAAGGAAGGAGCGAAGCTCTGAGACTTGAGTGGGACGGGGCCATTTGGCCACTGCGTCGATCTTAGCTGGGTCTGTAGCCACACCTTTATCAGAGATAATGTGGCCCAGATAGCTGACCTCCCGCTGAAAGTACGAGCATTTCTCGAGCTTCACTTTCAGACCCTCTCTCTGGAGCCGGTCAAGAACCACCTCCAACCGCTGGACATGCTGTGACACAGAAGAAGAAAAGACAATGATGTCATCAAGATATATGAGGAGAGACTGGCACTGCTGAGCCCCAAACATCCTCTGCATCAAGCGCTGGAAAGTACTTGGTGCATTGCACAGCCCAAATGGCATGCGGTTCCATTCAAAAAGTCTGAATGGTGTACAGAATGCAGTTTTTGGTTTGTCCCCTTCCGAGACAGGCACCTGGTTGTAGCCACTGGTCAAGTCCAAGGTGGAAAACCACCGAGCCCCCGCTAAAGCATCGAGGCTTTCCTCAATGCAAGGCAGGGGGAAGGCATCCTTTCTTGTCTTTCAATTGAGCAGATGGTAATCAACGCACATGCAGAGACTACCATCCTTCTTTCTAACCAGAACTATTGGAGAAGCATAAGGACTGCTGCTCTCCCGTATTACCTGGTTCTCCAGTAGCTGGTTGATGTGGGCCTTGACGGCCTCATACTCTGAGGGGGGGATGCGTCGGTACCTCTGTCTGACTGGGACATCATCCAGCAGAGGAATATCATGGGAAACCAAGTTTGTGCAACCCAAATCACCCTCCCGAGTTGAGAACACTGAACTAAACCTCTGCAATAATGACTGAACCTGTGACTGCTCCGTCTCTGTCAAGGCAGATAAATCAATTGTTTCAGCCACATGGTTCTCAGAGGCAAAGGCTGCCTGAGAAGAAACTGTGGCAGAGGACCTGACTTCAGTGACCTCAGGGGGGAGGCTGACAACATCAGCCAAAGCTATTGCACCAAGAAAAGTGCGTGGGTAAAGGACAACCTCTGTCGTCCCTACATTAATTACAGGAATGAAGGTCATCCCTCCTTCAACTGGAACAAGACAGGGGGAGGCCAGCAACCCAACAGGAAGACCAGACTCTGAGGGCTCAAAGAGGAGGGCCTGACCAGAGAATTGTTCAGGGCATGTGCCAGCCACAAATTTCATGACTCCGCCAGGGATTCGTACCCCTTCAGAGCCTCGTACCCTAACCGTACCAACTGATGGGCCATGCTCCTGGGTGACAGCCTGGTGGCATTGCTGTAAGGCCTCAACGACTGGCCCAGGAGACTGTGTCACAGCAGGCAAGTTGAAAAGAGAGCAGCCATGGGCTCCAAACAGCAACTGGTAGCAACGGCGAATGACATTCATCCCGAGGATACCGGGAACAGAAGATCCAGTGCCTATTGGATCCTTAACCACCAAGATTCCACAATGCGGGATTCTTTTATTACAAAGACTAATGTCTAATTCCAAGTATCCAATGTATGGGATGGAAAGGCCATTGGCAGCCCGAAGCTGTAACCAATGACATGACTGAAGGCGATCATGTCCCCAAGGTGCAACGTGTTCCCGGAAAAAGCTTTCCGTAATTGTGGACACCATGGACCCAGTGTCCACTAGGCAAGTGACCAGAACACCACCCATAGCAACATCCATGGTTGGACAGGATGCCATAAGTCTGGCAGCAGGTGCTACCGGAGAGCCCACCAGTTCCCCATCTGAGCTGTGGCTCAGCAGCTCAGTGGGTGCTAGTTTTCCGACTGGACAGCGTTAGCAGGCATGGCCACAGTAGAGGATTGGCCAGCTACACGAGTACTGTGAGAATGAACACGCTCTCTATCACAATCCCTAGAAATATGACCAGGCTTTCGACAGCGATGGCAAGTTACTGGGCCAGATGTCCGTACCCGTGGAAGAGAAGTTTGCAGGGAAGAAACAGTACGAGTGAGTTGATTGAGCTGTTCTTGCTGATGCTTTAACAGCTCCTTCAGCTCATTAAGGTCAAAACCTGAAGAGGCAGGTGGGGTTGACTGAGGACTGCCATGCACTCCATATTGTAAGCCATACATGGATGGCAGGGAATGGTTATGTTCCCTAGCTCCCCCTGAAGAGCTTTCCCTCTCCCAACGGATGGCCTCACCTCGCACTTCCAGCAGAGTAGAAGCAGCATTAGAACGGACATACTGCTTGAGCTGCCGGCGGAGGGCGCTGTCCAGCACATGCTCCACAAACTGATCACGCAAAAGAATCTCTGCATTGAGCAAGCCATCAGGTGCATTCTGTTTAACTCGTTCCATAAGGGCCATTAAAGCGAGGGAAAATGCCATTAGCGTCTCCCCCTCTTCCTGCTTTCTAGAAAAGAAAGCTTGCTGCCAGGTTATGTATGATTTGGAGCAACTGTACAGCTCTTTAAGGATGGCTAAAACCTTGGCTGGGTCTCTCCTCTCAATACTAGTGCGGTACTTTATTTCCTCCCTTGCCTCCCCCTCAAGGTGATCAAAGAGAAACAAGGCTTGATCAGCTGCTGACAAATGGCGGGCACGCATACATGCCTGGATCTCCTCAACCCAGTCAGTGACACCGATGCCAGTCCTACCATTAAACATAGGGCAGTGACGGTCTCTGGGCACTATTACTAAACGCTCAGTGAGCGCAACTCCAACAGGTGTGGCACCACCAGCTGCAGCAGAGGGAACCTGAGCAGCTCCACTAGGAGCTGCTTGGGAAGCACTTTCAAGCAATCTTTGGTTCTCATCCCTCAGCTGAGCCACCAAGTCCCTAAGCTGCTGCATTTCCTCTGCCATAACTGCAGGGGGCAAGCCACACCAACCTCAAGGAAAGGTAAAGAAAATCCACTGGTGCTTTCTAGCGGACTACTGCTGTCTTGTCTTCAACTTGATACAGAAGAAAAAAAACTCAGGTTAAAGAAAAAAAAAACAAAACAAGTCACATCTGTGTCAAAAAGGTGCAATCCTGCCGACCAACGCCAAAATGTGGCAGAAAAATTAAAAGCTTTACTAAAAAAAACCGACAACGCCAACTGGGGAATTTCACCCCAGTAATTAAAAACAGGTTTGTAATTGCACCAGACAACAGATGGTACAATTTTATTAAAAACACACTGGAACTGAGTGGATTGGGGGGGGGGGGGGGGGGACACTGGAGGTGAACTAAAACCTGAAACTTGAACAAGGGTTAAAACATGCAAAACAACAAAACACAGCAAACCATAATGAAAATCATACAAAAAAAGTCCATTTACAGGTTGTTCCGGAATCTTCAGTATGATCCCAACCAGCTCCTAGTTACCAGCAGTGCACGTGTCCAATAAAGACCCCTGGAGCTTTGTGTAGTCCAGGGGAAAGGGCTTCAAGCCACAGGGATAAGTCCTCTTAAAATCAGTTGGTGGAATAAAAACCAATCACGACAAGACAGCAGTGTCCCAAACGCTGCGGAGGACCTGGTGCAGTGCACCACCAACCAGTACGTCCGTTAGCGTGTTCCCTGCTTCACAGGGAGGAAGGAGCCACAGCCAAAGAATACAGCTGAGGCACAAGTCACCCTCCTTGGGGTAAACTAAAAATGGCCACAGCCAGCAGACCACAACATGTGTGACAAGTGATCAGAGTCCTCAGGCACGACCAGCCAAGCCGACTGCCAACAGCAGAATGAGTGTGCTGGTGAGCAGACACTCCCCCTAATAAAGGGCTGTCTGCTACACCTAGCAATCACTACAAACCATCAACACCTGTTGCTCATGAGTGGGGAGGCAAGGAGGAGGTTGAGGAGAGGTGAACGCCCATCTCACCACATTCGTAAAAGGCAGATTAACACTTCTCTAACATTAACAGAGCAAAATGACGAATGTTACCATGTTACAAACTGTGAAGACTAAATAATTCACAATGCATTAGCTGCATGTCTCCATGGAGGACGGAGGTAAGCGGTCCATACTGTCCCACTCTGATCCAGCTCAGATGGGTCCAGTCCGGATACGTCCCCTCACTTCTCCAGATAACTCTTCTTTGTGCGAGACAAACTTCCTGTATGGCCCTTCTGCTTTGCTCTTTTTCCTCCAATGTTAAAAATCCAGACAGCTCTCGTTTTGACAGTCAAACCTGTACAAACATCATGGCGGCGCGACACCGCTTCGCTCAGAATTGTCACGTGACTCCCACATGATGAACACATGATGGATCCAATGTGAGCGCTTTGAGTGTCCAGCAGTAAACGCAAAATAAACACTACTCACAAAAAGTTCAGGATATTCAACTTTCATTTTTGGAGAACAGAATGATGCAGAATAAATATTTAACCATTTAACAATGTTCATGTGCATTGAAAAGTTTAGAGAAAGTTTAATTCAGTTCACCTGGAAAGATTGGAGTGGATTTTAGATTCATCATACAATAAGCCAAATATCCTTCGCTTTTTGTGTGCCGACAGTTATACTTCCCAGCCAGTGGTGGCGCTGTTGCACATTAAGTTTTGTGTTCAATGTTATTCCTCTGTCAGAAGAAGTTAAGGAGCACATGCAACTCCGGCTTTACACCTGGTCCGTGACGTGACGTGAGCGCAGCGGCGCGCCATGCGCACCGGATCGCGCCCATGTAATCAATGGTTTGAAACATAGTGCTGACGCCGCGGCGCGTGAGCGGTCCGTCGTCGCTCCGGCATGTCGCGCCGCTGCGCTACAGATACGGGCCAGCTCTATTTTTGACGCTCCACGTACCAACACCGCGTCAATATCGGTAGTTCAGATCGAACCAGACAGGAAGTCAGACACAGGTTCAGTGTAAAATATCCGGTAACTTCCTAAACAAAAGCCACCGTGCAGCTTTTAAACTGCTGAACTACCTGAACATGACAGCATCTCCGTGTCCACGAAGTTACAGTGAAATAAGAAACCATGACACATGTACATGTGGACAAAATTAACCATTTGGATGAGAATCACAGGCGATCTAGCAGCCCTCTCGTGATTCCATGATGTCACGGATTAACAACAGCTGGTGCACTCGCGAGTGCGCTGCGCGGCCGCACAGTGAACGGTGTAAATGCTTGCGCCGAGGAAGTCGCAGCAAAGCCGCTGCGCTGCGCTCACGTCACGGACCAGGTGTAAAGCCGGGGTAACAGTAACCGGCATGGCTGCCTTTCTGTAGTGATGCAATCCTCATCCATCCATGCTTGTTATGCCACAGAGAGCATTCCTTATGAGTATTTTGTAACAGATAGATAAGTAGGATAACCTTTACTGTATCATTTTGAAGCATTTTGTTAAAGTTAATAGAAAAGATTATACTTTATCATTCTTAATAGTTTAGTGAATTGCTAAATATGCAGATTGAGTTGCTCACGTACAACTTCTGTTTCTGTTATAGTTTTTACCTGTCAACAATGTGAAGGATACGTTAATAAAGAAGACATACATCTGACATTTTGTTGTGGAGTTTACCTGTCTGCATAGCTGTACCCTGACTACATACAGTGAGGGCAGAACATTTTGTGAGTAGCGTGTATCAAATCCATTATTATTATTAGCATTACTACTATTATTATCATCATTATTATCATTATCATTATTATTATCATCATCATTATCATCATCATCATTGTTTTTATTATCATTATCATTATTGTTAATATCATTATTATTATTTTTATTAACCAGACAGCGACTGTAGGATAAAGGTGTACCATATCTGTGCTGATAGTACTTGAATATTAATTATTCTAGTTGCAGGCTAGTTGATCAGAAGACTCTGTTGTTCATTCAGAGAGAGAGTTGACTGAGACAGAACAGGTTTTTTTGAGTACATGAACTACTTTTAATGCAAAAGAGACAACCAGTGAAAACATTAAATGTGATTGGCCAACTAACAAGCGCACGTAAAGAAAAAAAAAAGAAAATATATACCGTACCGTCTTCTTCCGCTTATCCGGGATCGGGTCGCGGGGGCAGCTGCCTAAGCAGGGAAGCCCAGACTTCCCTCACCCCGGCCACAGCGGCCAGCTCATCCGCGGGGATCCCGAGGCGTTCCCAGGCCAGCCGGGAGACGTAGTCCCTCCAGCGTGTCCTGGGTCTCCCCCAGGGTCTGGTCCCGGTGGGACGTGCCTGGATCACCAGGGAGGCGTCCAGGAGGCATCCTGACCAGATGCCCGAGCCACCTCATCTGGTTCCTCTCTATACGGAGGAGCAGCGGCTCTACTTTGAGTCCCTCCCGGATGACCGAGTTCCTCCCCCATCTCTAAGGGAGAGCCCGGCCACCCTGTGGAGGAAACTCATTTCGGCCACTTGTACCCGCGATCTGGTTCTTTGGGTCATGACCCACAGCTCATGGCCATAGGTGAGGGGGGGCCGTAGATGGACAGTAAATCCAGAGCTTCTCCTTCTTCAGCTCCTTCTTCACCACGACGGACCGATGCAGAGTCTTCATCACTGCAGACGCCGCACCGATCCGTCTGTCCATCTCCCGCTCCATCCTTCCCTCACTTCTGAACAAGACCAGAGATACTTAAACTCCTCCACCTGGGGCAGGACCTCCCTCCCGACCCAGAGAGGACACTCCCCCCTTTTCCGGGCGAGGACCATGGTCTCGGATTTGGAGGTGCTGATTCTCATCCCGGCCGCTTCACACTCGGCTGCAAATCGCTCCAGTGAGAGCTGGAGATCACGGCCCGATGACGCCAACAGAACCACGTCATCTGCAAACAGCAGAGACCCGATCCTGAGGCCACCAAACCGGATCCCCTCAACACCTCGGCTGGACTAGAAATCCTGTCCATGAAGGTTCTGAACAGGATCGGTGACAAAGGGCAGCCTTGGCGGAGTCCAACTCTCACCGGGAATGGATCCGACCTACAGCCAGACCAAGCTCTGGTACCGGTCGTACAGGGACCGGACAGCTCCAACAAGGAAACCCCGTACTCCCGGAGCACCCCCCACAGGAATCCCCGGGGGACACAATCGAACGCCTTCTCCAAGTCCACAAAGCACATGTAGACTGGTTGGAGAACTCCCATGCCCCCTCCAGGATCCTGAAGAGGGTGTAGAGCTGGTCCACTGTTCCACGACCAGGACGAAAACCACACTGCTCCTCCTCAATCCGAGGTTCGACTATCCGACGGACCCTCCTCTCCAGTACCCCTGAATAGACTTTACCAGGGAGGCTGAGAAGTGTGACCCCCCTGAAGTTGGAACATACCCTCCGATCCCCCTTTTTGAAGAGGGGGACTACCACCCCAGTCTGCCAGTCCAGAGGCACTGCCCCGATGTCCACGCGATGCTGCAGAGGCGTGTCAGCCAAGACAGCCCCCCAGCATCCAGAGCCTTAAGAAACTCCGGGCGGATCTCATCCACCCCAGGGGCCCGGCCCCCGAGGAGCTTTTTGACTCCCTCAGCAACCTCAGCCCCCGTGACAGGACAGTCCACCCCTGAGTCCCCAAACTCTGCTTCCTCCTCGGAAGACGTGTTGGTGGGATTGAGGCGGTCTTCGAAGTATTCCCTCCACTGACCCACAATGTCCCAAGTCGAGGTCAACAGCCCCCCATCCCCACTGTACACAGTGTTGATGGTGCACTGCTTCCCCCTCCTGAGCCGCTGGATGGTGGACCAGAAACGCCTCGAAGCCGTCCAGAAGTCGTTCTCCATGGCCTCACCAAACTCCTCCCATGTCCGAGTTTTTGCCTCAGCGACCGCCAGAGCCGCGCTCCGCTTGGCCCCCCGATACCTGTCAGCTGCCTCAGGAGTCCCACAGGCCAGGAAGGCCCGGTAGGACTCCTTCAGTCCCACGGACCAGGAAGCCCTGGCAGGACTCCTTCAGTCCCACAGGCCAGGAAGGCCCGGTAGGACAACTTCAGTCCCACAGACCCGGAAGGCCCGGTAGGACTCCTTCAGTCCCACAGGCCCGGAAGGCCAGGTAGGACTCCCTCAGTCCCAAAGGCCCGGAAGGCCCGGTAGGACAACTTCAGTCCCACATGCCAGGAAGGCCCAGTAGGACTCCTTCAGTCCCACAGACCAGGAAGGCCCGGTAGGACTGCTTCAGTCCCACAGTCCAGGAAGGCCCGGTAGGACTCCCTCAGTCCCACAGACCAGGAAGGCCCGGTAGGGCACCTCCAGTTCCACAGGCCCGGAAGGCCCGGTAGGACTCCTTCAGTCCCACAGGCCAGGAAGGCCCGGTAGGACTCCTTCAGTCCCACAGGCCAGGAAGGCCCGGTAGGACTCCTTCAGTCCCACAGACCAGGAAGGCCCGGTAGGACTCCTTCAGTCCCACAGGCCCGGAAGGCCCGGTAGGACTGCTTCAGTCCCACAGGCCAGGAAGGCCCGGTAGGACTCCTTCAGTCCCACAGACCAGGAAGGCCCGGTAGGACCCCTTTAGTTCCACAGGGCAGGTAGGACTCCTTCAGTCCTACAGGCCAGGAAGTTCCCCGTAGGACTCCTTCAGTCCCACAGGCCAGGAAGCCCCGGTAGGACTCCTTCAGTCCCACCAGCCAGGACGGCCCGGTAGGACTCCTTCAGCTTGACAGCATCCCTAACTGCTGGTGACCCTGACAACACGTTTGGGCCTGCCAGGTCTGACCGGCAACCTCCCCCACCATCTGAGCCCACTCACCACCAGGTGGTGATCAGTGGAAGCTCTGCCCTTCTCTTCACCCGAGTGTCCAGGATAAGGAGCCGCGAGTCCGATGACACGACTACGAAGTCGATCATGGAACTGCGGCCTAAGGTGTCCTGATGCAGGTGTAAATGTGGACACTCTTATGCCTGAACATGGTGTTTGTTATGGACAAACCATGACGAGGAGCTCGACGAGGAGCTCCCTAGAGCTTCTGCAGCCGGGGGTCAGATCTGCCAGGGTCTCCCCCGCCCTCAGCCGGCGCCCAACTCACACTGCACCCGACCCCTATGGCCCCTCTCGCGGGTGGTGGGTCCACACGAAGGGGGGCCGATGTCGTCCTTTCGGGCTGAGCCCGACTGCGTCCCATGAGCAAAAGCCCGGCCACCAGGTGCTCGCCTCCGTGCCTGGGAGGCACTACGGACGGGGGGGGGGCACAATTAATGCATTTTGTGTCGTTAACGGTGCCTTTGTGAGTTGATCCCGATCATTCGCTGGGGCTATCTCCATTTAGACAATAACAGTAGTCCCACTACATCACAGCGTCAGGTAAGCATAAGGTTGTGGCCCCCCGGTCTTAATTACTTGTTGTCTGTTCACATTGTTGCTGAAATGTGTACACCAGAACAATAAAGATCACAGTTACTTAACTTGGTAGCTAAAGGAGGACCTCTTGTTAATTTGCCAATTTTTTGTTTGATCACAGTACTAAAAAAAAAAACAACTAATATTTTCAAGTTTAGCTGATAATGTTATCATTATCCCATTTGTCTGATTAGGGTCATGGTGTGGTGGAGTCCGCAGCCACAAACCTGGTGTCTTTGTTACTTAATACCATGGCTTCAAATGTTCACCAAGTTCAGCACAGTTGGCACAGGGAGAAACCAGAAATGTGACTGTACAGCAAGAAATGACGAGGTTTGTACCGTCTCATTTGTCATATTTTTGTGGTATATTGGTAGATAAAACATTTCCATTAATTTTGTATAACCTTGAACTATGAAACTATTACTATAACTAAACTATTGAACTAGTATTTTAATTGTGATAGGACTGACAACCCTTGTAATGTTAATTTTGAATTGACAATTTATCCTTAAAAACATTTTTACCCAACAGAGCTTTTCCAGGATATTTCAAATCAAACTTAAACCGAGGTACAAAGGGGCTGTTATCTTCCACAAAGCAGCTTTCTAAAGCCTGTAGTAAGATTGTAGCCCTGAATTTTTATCTGCTGCAAAGAAAACACATCCTGTACACCAAAGCCAGCTGAGGAGCTTGAACTCCTTCAAGCTGGGATGGGCTGGCAAACGGTGTCCCTTCCTGATGATGGTGATCATGCAGAGGTACATTTATCAAACTGTTAAGCTTAGTTATGAAGGGGGCGATTAATCAATGTTCTTACTGTGATGTTTTCTCTTCCTTGACATTAATCGGTCTAACAGTCTGACATTAATTAGACTAAGATTTTAAGACTACTGACAGAAACATTTCCAAAAATGGAAAATCTTTGTGGAGGATGGCTCTTACATAAAGCAACAGGTCTGTTTAAGCAACATTGTCTGTTTTTCTTTTACTGATAACTGTGTCAACAGATCCGATTTAAAAATGTTAGTAAATGTTTATTTCAGTACTTGTACTGCATCGATAAGTATGTGTGATTATAACAACAGTACAGATTCTTTTTAAGTTACCTATTTTTCTCACTTCTCTCTTTCTCATAATCAAGGTGGCAGTGGTCGGCGAAGGCTGACAATAATTCCTCCAGAGGCAGAGGGATATTCTGTTAAAGCTCTGAAAGCAGTGTCAGCAGGTGGTAAAGCCATCTTTTACATAGTGCCACTTCAGGAGACATTAGACACATCTCCTTTGCCTCCAGACTCACAGCACTTTTCAAAGATGCCAAAAGATTAGTTACCAGTGCAATGAAGTAATGCCTCTGCAGATGCTGCTGTACACATTCAGTCATGCAAAGGAAAGAATAATTCTGATGAGACCGATGATGAGGTAAGAATTACAGTTTTATGTGGTGTATGATGGAAATGATTCAAAGAAGACTTAACTTCTCTTTATATTTGCAGTGCTCTGAGTCGGACATTGTGGAGAGCAAGTGGAAGGTACACTGAGCACAGTGCAAGAATTCAAAATAACTCCAGTCAAGTTTGGACCAGAAATCAAGGTTGTGTTTCAGGTGGTTTGTTCAATATGAGAGCGTGAGATCAGAGTCCATGCTGATGCCTGTGGAGAGATGCAAGTTCATTTTAGTTCACTTAAGTTCATTTACTCTCTTTTTTAACCCTTTTCAAATTGAGTAATGTAGTTGAAGTCTTACGTTATTGATAATATTTACAGTTTTGAAAATGCTGAGCCTGCAGCAAATGTAAGCAGTCCATGCCAACTTGATGAAACTGTAACATTCCCACCCAAAAGGTTTGTTTCAAACTCATTGCACAATTTCATGTATGAAATTGTAAAGTTATTCTGCCATTAAAATGTAACTGTTATCAGAAATTATTTTCAGAGGCTGTAAAATAGTTGTGTTTTTGTAACTTTAACTTTGTTTCAGATTTGATAATTAAGCTCTTTTTTTCCCTCTCTTCTTCAAGCATGGATGATGTGTTGCGTTCCCTTGAGCAACAAGTTGACACCACAGCAGAATTTAAACTTTGTGTGGACAGAGAAGGCCTTCCAGACGGGGGCATTCTCCAGTGGCAGAGGAAAAAAATGCCTCCCCTGCCAGTGCTTTAAAAGTGGTGTTAATTGGTGACGCAGGCGTTGATGCAGAAGGAGTTTTTGAGTGGTAAGTTGACCATTGCCAGTTTTCATATATTAAAATTAATTTTGTGCCATAGATATGATTTCAGGTATTGAACGCCGATTCTTTGAAGGACCTGTGAGCCAAGGTAAAAAGCGCTTCCTGGATTCAGTTGTACTTCTTTGGAGGTGCTCTTTGGATGGGGCGGTAAGATTAGATGAGCAGAAAGAACTCTCCCTTACAACAATTAAAAAGCCTTCATTTTTATGGCATAGTCATAATGACCTTAAAATCCAATGCGCTTCAGCCCACTGGCCTTCGTCGGGTGGCTGTAGCTCAGGTGGAAGAGCGGTCGTGTTTCCACCAGAGGGTTCTGGGATCGATTCCAGGCTTCCCCAGACTACATGCCGAAGTGTCCTTGGGCAAGACAATGAACTGATGCCTCCCGATGTGCCCATCTGGGTATGAATGTTGTTGTGTAGTGTGAGCTTGACTTTAACCTTTTCTTAACTTTTTCATTCATTGTTAAGCTTGTAGGCCTAAGTCAGAAACATCTCTGTGTAATTCAGCTGGTCCAGCTACACTTCCTCCTACCATTAACAGAATTACACACACACGCCTGCACTTCCTGCAAGGGTGTCAGCTGCAGGGTTGAAAGCTAACTAAGAGTTAAATCCTTATTAGGACAAACCAGAGTAACAACTACTAGTTTTAATGTGCATTGTGTCCAATTGCCTTAAAGATTACCTTTTTAAGAATTGTCTGTCCCACTTTAAGGTGGGGTTACAACAGAGGTATAAAACATGATGACTTCAGTTTTCGGGAGCTTCCTTGGGAGGCTCAGGGGAGATAGGTCAGGACAGGAAGGCCTACGGGCTGAATATGAGATAAGATCAGTTACAGGGTTATAGAACTTGCTTTCTTTTTAGACAATTAGTGTTAAGGTTTCCATATTTTATCTAATGAGTGTGCTGGTTGCACCTGTCACTGTCTTGCTTGGACACATCAAGTTAGTCTGTTCTCCTTTCACAAGCTTCCACTCCTTCTAATGAATGTCAACTTGCCTCACCTATGTTTAATAAAAAAGGCTTGCTAAGAGTTGGAGAGAGTTGGTTATCTCTCTGTTGAGCAGCTTAGAGAGCTTTTCCTTTGAGAAGCTGTAAAAGACCGTCGGTTAATGTGTGGTTTTTATAATTAATGTTGGTAGTGAAATAGAAAAATCTCCAACATTTCTTGGTGCCGTGACCCGGATCCCAACATACCCATTACTGGCGGACGGAGGACGACACGTGACTCGTGCACGACCCGCATAAGCCTGATGGGGAAGACAAAGCCCCGGGGGTAAATTTGCTGGGCAGCGTTTTAGGTAACTTTGTTGACAGTGGAGGATTGACGGGATCGGACGGAGAAACAACGAACAAGGGAAACGTACGTATGGTTTCTTTAAAAACAGGTAAATGGTTTTCTTTAAAACAGGTAAAGAGTAAAGGCCTAAAAGTAAGGAAGGAGGGGTAGTTTAGAGTTTGGATTGGGTGATTTTTAATTAAACATTGGTGGAGGGATAAAAATAATAAAAAAAAAGAGTCTTTTGGTGTGAATGGTGATTGTGTGATGACTGGTAGGATAGGACGGACTGAAGAGCAGTATGGTGGTAACCTAACGGTGATAAAACAGTAGTTGTTGAAGTGGTGGAGTTCATTAGGTTATTTTAATTAATTGAATAAATAAATAAATAAATGAATAAATGAATAAATAAATAAATAAAAGAGGTCTCTAAGGGTGGTTGGGTGGTGGGATTGAGGAGTGAAAATTGGTTGAGAGTGTCAGTTTTTGCAAAATGGAAAAGAAATTATTGATGGAAAGTTGAAAGTGGAAGATTGAGGAAAGTTGTGTGAATAGGAGGGAAGAGGAGAGGGGGGGGGGGGGGGGGGGGGGGGGGGCGCGGGCTGGGTGGGGGGGGGGTGGTAGGGGTGTAGATAGGTGGTGGGGGGGGGTGGTGGGGGGGGGTGTGGGTGTGGTTGGTAATTGGTGGAGGTGGTAGGAGAAGAGAGGTAGGGTTAAAAAGGTAGGGTGTGGGGGGGGTGAGAAGTGTGTGGTGTGTTTGTTGTGGGCTTTTTTCGGTGGGGGGGGGGTTGGTGTTGGGTGTGTTGTGGGTTGGGTGGTGTTGGTTGGTGGGTGTGGGGTGGGGGGTGGGGTGGGGGGGAGGCTGTTTCGGTGGGGAGGAGATTAGTGTGGGGTGGGTGAGTGGTTGGTTTTTTTTAAGAGATGTGGTGTGTTTGAAAAAGAATTGGTGGTTTGAAGATAATGGTTGTGGTGGTGTGCGGGTGGTGGATGTGGGGGTGTTGTTGCGCTTGTTGGGGTGGAAGAAGGTGGGGGCGGGGGGGTTTTCCAGATGTTTTCCCTTTGTGTTCCCCGTGTCGTGGTTTTGGGGGCGGGTGGTCGCCCGGCCGGGCGTGGTGGGCAGGCAGGGGGCCCGCCCGTGCTGTGAGTGGGAAGGGGAGTAGGGGGGGGAAGTGAAGAGAAAAAAACCAGAGGAGGAGGGAGAGGAGAGGAGGGAGGTGCCGTGTGTGCCCCCCCCCTGAGAGGAGTGGTGTTTGATGGGAGGTGGTGGAGTGAGCTGTGCTTGGGAGGTTTGTTGTTTTTTGTGATTGGTGCCTGTAAAAGTAGTAAAAACAAAAATTTTACCCCGAAATTTTTGGTTAATTGTGTGGTAAATAAAAGAACTGTCGCCCCCTTACAAGACAGAAAAGGATTTGTTGCTAGTGGTTGTTGGTGTTCCTTTGGTGAGTTTTGCATTGGTTGGTATTCAAAGGTGGTATGAGGCTGTAGGGTCCCTTTGTTGGTATGTAATGGTTTTGTTTTTGCTGCAGAAGAATCTGTGCCATGAGGAGGCAAAAATTTGTGTAGTTGCGCGCTTGCCTGAGTGCAGGTGATTAGTTTTTGATTTTGTGTGTTGCCCATTTTTGTTGGCAGAGCTGTGTGCCCCTGGCTTGTTATTGTATTCTTTTTCTTCCCCTTTTGGGAGTGAGGTGGTGTTAATGTGGCGTTGAAATAGTTGGCTGGGATAGCCCAGCAAGAATGTGAGAGCAGATGTGATTTTTTGGTGGCGTGTCCACCCTTGAGTGAAAGTGGACAATATTCCAGGAGGAAGAAATTGGTTGTTGTCTGGTGATTGTGGTCTTGGTCTAGATGAGGTTGCTCCATAATTTGTTAAATAAAAATTGAGTGGGCGATATACGGCAGCATAGGGTGTGGCTGTTTTGTTTAAGAAAGGGGGTTGTTGGCCTGTCCTGTCGCCTTTTTTGTTTGATGTTGGTGTTAGTTGGCGCTTATGGAGTAGGCGCGCTTGGTGCCAGACTACGTATTTTTTGCTCTGTATTTTTTGGTGGCAATGCATTTTTTTCTTCGTTGTTTTGGTTTGCTTCATCATGGCAAAAATATTTTGGTGCCCCAAGGTTTTGTGAGTCCCATTTTAAGGCTGTGGTGTTGTTTCTTGTAGCGCGTGGTTGTAGTGTGGTTAGAGCAGTGGAGGCTGTTCTTTTTGTCATTGTTGAAGAAAGTAGTAAAGTTTAGTGGGTGAAAGAGGGTTTTGGTGCGGAGCAGATAAAAATAGGAGTTTGTTTTAAGAGTTGGGTTTGTGTATTTGGCTGGTCTTTTGAGAGGCCCGCAGATTTTGTGGGAGGTAGAGCTAATTTGGGGCCTGTGGTTTTTGTTTTTTGGGTTTTGGTTGTGTGGAGTATGGTGTGTCTTGGGTTTTTTGCGGTGTGGCTTGCTGTGGTTGTGTGAGTTTGGGTGTTGAGTGAGAATTTTTGATAGATGGAATTATGGGTTCCTGTGTTGTGTTGTGGCAAAGTAAGTGCTTTTTTGTGGCTTTCTAGCCTTGTTCTTTTTAGCTGAGTTGCCGCTACTCTCCTCCCTGCTGATGGGTTTATGTTTGCTGGGCTGTGCCAGACTGTTTTGCTTGGTGAGGTTTGTTGGTTTGTTGTGGTTTGTTAAAGAGCCCTTGGCGTAACCTGGGGTTACGCAGTAGTGGAACTCTGTATGTTGTTGGCTGGTACACTCCCCTCACTGTTGCTAGGTGGAGTAGTGCCCTGACAGGGCCTGTGCGCTGGCTGAGGCCCTGAGTTTTTGTGTAGTTGTTTTTTGTGTTTTTTTTGGATGGAAAGGAGGGGATGGTGCTAGGGAAGCTGTGCTGCTTTGCTAGTTTGGGCTGTCTTCCCTGCGGTGGGGCGCCCCTAAAGGTGATGTTTAAATGGTTGTGCGCTATGGTGTGGTCTTCAAAGACCCTTTAGTGGGTTTGTTGGTTGGTTGGTTGTGGGTTTTGGCTTGTGGGGTTTTGGGCGTGTGAGGAGGGTGGTTTTGTTTTAATTTAGGTTTAAAAAATTTTTTGTGTGTGCCGGCATAGAAAAGGCGTTTTGCTGTCGTTTGGTATTAAGTGGCTAAAATATTGGTGTGGTTAATGGGTTGAATTCCCGTGTGTGTTGAGTGGGCCTTTCTTTTTGGTGCTTAGTGTTGGTCTGTGAGAAGTAGTGCTGGTCTGGGGCTAAAATTGTGCTCTAGAGGAGGAGGTGAGTTGGTGTGGTGGAATGATGGGCGGTTGGAGTGGGTGTGTTTGTTTGTGGGTTTAAATTGGGGTTGCTGGTGAGATGAGATTTTGGTAGCGGAGAGAGTTGCCTGAAATTTTGCCTTTGTTCCCTCCTAAGGAACTCCCTAGGAGGGGTGTTTAAAGGTCATAGGGTGGGCCGGCTGGGAGGGCCCTTCGTTGCGCCCGCCGAGTGAAATTGCTGCGCTGTGGTCCCAGTCTGTAGTTGAGAGAGTGTTAGCTGAAATTAGGTTGGTGGGGAAGTTGACTAAAAGGGGCAGTTTAGGGTGTGGCGTCTCACGTAGTGAGGAACCGCAGTCCCCTTCCTGGGCTCTGAGGGTTGAGCTTTGTTGCAGCAATGGGGCTCCTAGGTGGTTGTGTGTTGTGTGAGTGTGTTTTGTCCTGGTCCGCCTCCCCGTCCCCCCAGAAGTGGGGGGGTGGGCGTGGGGTGGGGTCGGTGGTGTTGTGGGGGTGTGTGCTGCGTCGGGGTGGGGTGGGGGTGGCCTGGGGGGTGGGCTCGCAGGAGGTGTGTGCCGCGGGGGGGGAAGATGTTGGGTCGTGTTGTTGGGCGAGGTGGTTAAGGGTAGGTCGTTCGGTCCCCCGGGTAGGAGGTGGGGGGGGGTGGTGAGGTGGGCTCGGGGGGGCTCCCCCCGCTCCGGCCTGGTGGTGGTGTGTGGTTGTGTTGGGTGGGGGTGTGCGGTGGGGTGTGCCCCTGTCGCCTGGGGTGCGTTTTTGGGGGGGGGGTGGTGGTGGGTTTGGGGTGTGGGTTGTTGTTTGGTTTTTTTGTGTTAAATGGGAAATGTTGGGGGGGAGAGATGGTGTTGGTGTGGGGTGGTGTGGTGTTTTGGGGGTATTAGAATGAATTTGGCTTTTTTGTGGTTGATTGGGTGGTTTGGGTTTGGTGTGTGGGGTGGTGTGTTGTTGGGTTTGTGTTTTGTGCTTTTGCTTGGGGTTGTGGGTTGGTGATGTGGGGTGGTTGTTTTGTGTTGTTGTGCTTGGGGTGTGGTATTTTTTTTGGTGTGTGGTTGCCTGTCTGTTGCTTGGTGTTGTCGTTCTTTTGCTTCCCTTTTGTGTTGCTTGTTTAATAAAGGCTTGCTAAGAAGTTGGGAGAGTTGGTTTCCTCTGTTGGCGCTTAAGAGGCTCTCTCTCTTTGGGCTGTAAAAGCCGTCGTGTCTATGTGTGGTTCTTTTTTATGTTGGTAGTGAAATAGAAAAATCTCCAACAATTAGCTTTTTCTGACTTGACGGGAATTACACTAAGTGTAATTTTGTATTTACTTGTATTTTGCTTGCTTGCTTTAATAAAAGATCTCAGACTGTCTGAGGAAAACCTGATTCACTCGCAAAGTCCCTGACTCATCCTTCATAGGAGTGTAGTTAAGGGTTAAAGCTGCCTCTCGTCACACTGATGAGACAAGAATACTTCCTTTAATATTTCCCGTTAGAGGTGAGTATGATTTTTGGTCCGCGTTTAAATAGAGACTGCCGCGAGCACAGAATAGTTACTGTTATATACTGGAAAGTATATACAGGTCTACTTTCGGTAAGACCTTTTTTTTTTTTCTCCAAAAGGATCTTTGGGCACTAGTGGCCTTTATATGACAGTATATAGCGACAGGAAAGGGGCAGAGAGAGTGGGGAGTGACATGCAGCAAAGGGACCTGGACCGGGAATCGAACCAAGGCCGACTGCACTGAGGAACTGTAGCCTCTGTTCATGGGGTGGCTGCTAAACCAACTGAGCTAATCACCGCCCCTAGTCTCAGAAACACCTTGATTTACCACCTCCTAAACTTAGTAACGGATGAACTAAGGCTCTCAAGGCTGGGGAGGTAGGGGCGCTTCTGGATTAAATAGAGGCTTAGCGTCGTAGCCCTGAAAAGTTCCCCCCCACCTTCACTTCAATGTGTGTGTGATTGTGTGTGTGACTGGGTGGATGTGACATGTAGTGTAAAGCGCTTTGAGCGGTTAGTATGACTGGAAAAGCGCTATATAAGTACAGTCCATTTACCATTTACCATTCATCAGGGAGTCAAACTGATTTTTCAGGTTCAGAGTATCTTTCTAGTGGGATTAACCAATAGGAATTCACCACATATGATGGAACTTTCCATTGAACTCCACTAGGGGGGTCCCCGAATAGTCGAAGATTCGTCTCCAGAGCTGGGCTTCGACTGCCAGTCTCTAAGTCGAATAGTCGCAGCATTTGGTTACCAAGCAAAGATCATACCATCCTGCAGTAGGAGGGGGCTGAATGTGTGATTTTTACACAATATTCATTTGTCCTTTAAATAATTCATGTTATGGGTCTATTAGCAGCCGAATAATTCTGTTACTATCAGTGTGGCACACAGATGAGCCGGGCAGGCGGGTTTAAACGGCAGTCTGCCGACTGAGTCGCAGCGCTGAGCACTCAGACAAAGAGACGTCTCTATGACCAGAGACATGATGAAGGACCCTCACCTGTCACATCATCATCATCGTTGTAGTTTCTTCCACTGATTTACAGCATCAGTCTGTGAAAGGTGGAAACAGTCTTACAGACACGAACACCACGTCTACAGTACTCCCGTGCGTAATGCTGAAGATGGATGCGCTGGCACTGCTGGAGGATTATTCAGATTATATCAGGAAAGAACGCGTTTTTAAGAACCATAAATTCCTGAATCATGGAACCTGCGGCTGATATCAGACTCCCGAGCAGCGCTTTAATCTTTGTCCTGAACTGGACCGCCGTCTCGCTGCGTCAGCTGTTGAGCGCACATGTGGAGCCGTTCTCCGTAAACAGGAGAGACCAGGAGAAGATGCTGCACTATTCCAGCAAGTTGTGGAATAATCATGACTGTGATGTTCTGCACATTCCCTCCACCTCCACTCCACAATCCAGAGCAGATTCTCTTGTCGGCTTTATTGTTAACGAAGCGAGGAGCATCTCTCCTGTTCATTGGCTTTCTGCTGCGCAGATTCTAACTTTTACTTTCCGTTATACATGGATATAACTTTGTACTTCGTTATGAGTCAATTTTTTTATTGTTGTGTAATTGATTGATTTATTCAGTGAAGGTTTTTCTATTGTAATTCCTCTGTATATGTTTGACATTTGGACCGTGCGCAGCGGAGCGCACACAGACTGTCAACACCCTTTTAATTCTCTTTCCTGACTTTAAATTGTTAAGCAAAAAAACAAACAAAACAAACAGACAAAAACCAACAAATAAAAAACATTTGAATTTATTTAATGAGGTGTTCCAGCTCTTTCTCTGGAGCAGGAAAAGACGATTATGAATCAAGAAGGGGGAAAAAAACAAAACATGATTCGACTATTCGTCGGCGAATGACATGATCTGACGAATCAGGTTCGACTATGAAAATTCTTAGTCGGGGACGCCCCTAAACTCCACCCCTAGAAACAAACACCTCCCACAGGAAAAACAAAACTCCATTTGGCTTCAAACATGGACACGTGATTTCAACAAGTCAGGAAACTGTAATATAAAAACATTAAAAAACAAATAAGTCATAAACAGACAACCTCATATATAATATATTATTCTTAGTCCTTTCCATATAGTTTTTAGACTTAAATTACACACAATAGGATTCATAAGAACACAGTGAAATCCAGTTCTTCATTTAGACCAGGATATTTGGTGGCCTGTAATTTAAAAATCCAAAAAGCCTCCCTTTGGTTGAGTTGTCTTTGTCTATCACCTTTCCTGATGGAGACGGGGATATGATCAATACCATATGCTTGTAAAATTGGTTCACAGCCATCTTCAACCAATTGGCAGTTATTTCAGTATGGTTTTGTTTTTAGTTCTTGTAGCTTACTGGAAATATTTATGTTTTTTTAGTAGAAGAGCAGCATATATTCATTAAATTAATAAGTGAAAGGAAGCACACAGTTTAACTATATATGGTCAGCTAATGAATATTTCAACATATTTCTCAGAGAAATAACTGACATGAGAAGGATTACATCAATTAGTTGTTCTGAATCTGTTTCACTTAATTAAGCTCTAATCTCTAGCCTAAAATGAACAGAGCAGAAGTTAAAGCACCATTCTAAGTACTTTAACTAACAGCTCCAGCTGTTTTCTATCATTAATAGTCTACAACATGTTTCATTACTTTTCCCATAAGTTCTAGTTTAACTGAATTATTTTGTCCACATTTGTAATTAAAAGTAATGAGCTTTTAGTTTGATTTTCAGTCTGGTTCATACAGCAGAGGTGAACTTCTGCTCCCTGCAGCTTCGTCTTTGTGTTTTGGGATGGGGTAAGGGCCCGTGCAAGGCCCCCACTATTTATCCAACCACACTAGAAATGCCTCTGAATTAGTCTCTAGCTGCTTTTTTGAAAGAAATCTTTTTGACATTTCTAAAAGCTTGATAATTGTAGCGACAAAGTTGGAGAGTTCTGCCGTGTGCATCGGGGTCGTCACATGTAACAGGAAATGGGCACTGAAAAACATTCCACATCGCTTCCAATGCAAATTGGGTTTAAATGTGTTCATTTTTCATTATTTTAAGTCATTGAACGTCCTGGCACTGGCTGAAATGTTTATGTTTTTCTCCCCATAACTGAACATTCACAGGTTGAAAATGCAGCAGATGCACCGAGTCTACTTCTATTGGCTGACGAAATCATAAGCTGTGGGTACACCAGCAAGATTCCACAGAAAAGAAGGCATCATTCGGTAAGGAGGGGTCAAAGAGGACAAAGGCATTTTAATTTGCAGAACTTGCTTGTGATTTCTGTGGTTTTCTTCGAAGTGCGATTATCTTGCACTCCACAACAAGACTGATTCCAATGCTGCAACAACTGAGAAAGGGTCTGGAACTGTGCGGTCTTCTCTACCTCATGGCTACAAACTCAAGCTTGCCATGGCCTGTTTGTTCCTGGGAAGATTGTTAAAGTAAGTATTCACTGGAAATGTTTTACTATACTTGATTTACTTGTTTGATTTAGTCTAGACTTAAACCTATAAAATCACCAAAACATTTGTTTTGGTGATTTTATTGGTGTCGTTAACCTATTTACTTGGTGTTCATGTAGTTTTTATTCTTTTATCTTAAGTCTTGTTCATATTTGTCTTTATTGTTCTTTGGTTTATCCTAATTTTGTTTTTAACTTTTAATTACAGTTGTCCTCATGGGGGTCCTCCACACTAGGCCATGCCCACTCACTCTGCATGGTTGTCACTGTGAGGTCCTCCCAGTTGGTGAGATCCAAGCGGATCCTGCACTGTGGCTCTGGCCATGGTGTAGACCCTGTTGCTATGATCTCGCTGTTTCCATGGTGACGCTTTGTATCAGTGGGTTGACTGGCTCCTGTTGTGGAGGATCCCCAAGATATCATTTCCTCACCTTAGCGTCAGGCCATATAATAATAATAATAATACATTTTATTTATAGAGCGCTTTTACAGAAGTTCAAAGACGCTTGATGTTTAAGTTATGGTGCTTGAAAGTTTACATCCCCTCCCCTTAAATACAAAAAACCCTCAACAAGTTAAAATTGACAAAATAAAAATTTGATTAAAATAATTTATTTTTAATTGTGATTCAACAGAAATATTAAAAACAAACTAAACAAGTAAACAAGCATGATGGGACTCCTGGGGCCTGTACGACGAAGCCGGATTTTCTCTTATCGAGGTAACTTCAGGGTTAACCCTGGGTTTTTCGTCCTATGACGCTGGTTCACTTCTGATCGGGTTATTCTCCCCGGTAACTTATGCTGAACGCCTAACCTGGTTGGACCAGGTTAGTTCTGGATAAGAGATCTCCGACTATGAAAGCACCACTCCCTGACCAATCAGCACTCTTGGAAAATGGCCTGCCCATTTTTAGAAGTCCTGTTGATGCCGGTGCGCAGATCGTGAGAGGAGTTCTTAGAAGAGAGAGAATATTCAGAGATGGTGCAACCCTTTTGATTTGCCACATGACACTTTATATGAAAGATGTAGGTTTTCCTCTGCTGGACTCCGTTACATCTGTCAGCTGTTAGAGCCGTACATCACTAATGTAACGCATCGCAGCCGGACACCGACAACACCACAGATGCTCATCATACTGAGGTTTTATTAATGTTAGACTAATTGAATTAATTTTGATATAGACCAACGCCCACCTCGAGTGAAAAAAAATAGTGCTGTACTGATGTAGCTAAATAGTTATTTTTTGTGGCCGAATTATGCTCACGGTCCCACTCAGTAAAACGTCATTCATTTATTTATTCATTCATTCATTCACTGGTAGTTTGATGCACACCGTTGGCGACACTGAAAACGTATAAAACATGTCATGTAATACCCGCTTTTCCCCTGTGGGCTGCACAAATATTAAATAAAATTCCATTCATTCATGAAAGAGTGTTGCAGCATAGAATCTCGTCAATGGCCGGTTTGGATTATATATTTGTATTTGCTCTTTACTTGTTCCCATGATCGTTTGCGCTGCGGGGTTGCATCTGAAATAATGTGATTAAGAGGTCACACATGTAGAAAACATGAATTTATGGAGCGCACACCCACCCATGCCGTCATGGTGAAGGGTTACAACACGTTCAACGATATGAGCCTAAAATATCCATATGCACAGTATGAGAAGCAAATATACTGAGGAAGCGCTGTAGTGTGATGAACACTAAATGATCAGAGTCCAATATTGTTCCATGATTGTACAATCGCACGGACTTGCTGCGCATTGACAGCCAGCATTAATTCCTGGCTTTGCAGCGGCGACTGTGTTGCTGCAGCATAAATGGAGCCATTTATTATCATTCCTTAATGATAATGTCGTGTTATCATTCAGGAACGATGATCCTGAATTCTACATATTTCTTAGTATCATCGTCTGCTCCTCCATGGTGAAATATGTCGCTCTCTGTTTCTCCATGTCTGCGATTGGTCAGATGTTTCCAACGCCGCCTCTTTTATGTGAGCGCGTACTGATTAAGATTGGAAAACCCTGGGTTGAGTTACCGAGTTGATAACCAGCTTCATAGTACCGTTTATCAAGACCGCAGATGTCTGGTTAAGTCAACCCAGGTAACTGAGAGAAATCCCGGGCATGTTAATCCGGCTTCGCCGTACAGGCCCCAGGTAAGAATCAGGTTTAGGTTAGTATCAGGTAAGAATCAGGTTTAGGTTAGAATCATGCTAGAATCAGGTTTAGGTTAGGTTTAGGTTAGAATCCTGTTAGAAACAGGTTTAGGTTAGAATCAGGGGCCTGTACGACGAAGCCGGATTTTCTCTTATCGAGGTAACTTCAGGGTTAACCCTGGGTTTTTCGTCCTATGACGCTGGTTCACTTCTGATCGGGTTTATATCTCCCCGGTGACTTATGCTGAACGCCTAACCTGGTCCGGACCAGGTTAAGTTCTGGATAAGAGATCTCCGACTATGAAAGCACCACTCCCTGACCAATCAGCACTCTTGGAAAATGGCCTGCCCATTTTTAGAAGATCCTGTCGATGCCGGTGCGCAGATCGTGAGAGGAGTTCTTAGAAGAGAGAGAATTTTCAGAGATGGTGCAACCCTTTTTGATTTGCCACATGACACTTTATATGAAAGATGTAGGTTTTCCTCTGCTGGACTCCGTTACATCTGTCAGCTGTTAGAGCCGTACATCACTAATGTAACGCATCGCAGCCGGACACCGACAACACCACAGATGCTCTTCATCACACTGAGGTTTTATTAATGTTAGACTAATTGAATTAATTTTGATATAGACCAACGCCTCACCTCGAGTGAAAAAAAAAATTAGTGCTGTACTGATGTAGCTGAAAAGCTTATTTTTTGTGGCCGAATTATGCTCACGGTTCCACTCAGTAAAACGTCATTCATTTATTTATTCATTCATTCATTCACTGGTAGTTTGATGCACACCGTTGGCGACACTGAAAACGTATAAAAACATGTCATGTAATACCCGCTTTTCCCTGTGGGCTGCACAAATATTAAATGAAATTCCATTCATTCATGAAAGAGTGTGGCAGCATAGAATCTCGTCAATGGCCGGTTTGGATTATATATTTGTATTTGTTCTTTACTTGTTCCCATGATCGTCTTGCGCTGCGGGGTTGCATCTGAAATAATGTGATTAAGAGGTCACACATGTAGAAAACATGAATTTATGGAGCGCACACCCACCCATGCCGGCATGGTGAAGGGTTACAACACGTTCAACGATATGAGCCTAAAATATCCATATGCACAGTATGAGAAGCAAATATACTGAGGAAGCGCTGTAGTGTGATGAACACTAAATGATCAGAGTCCGATATTGTTCCATGATTGTACAACCGCACGGACTTGCTGCGCATTGACAGCCAGCATTAATTCCTGGCTTTTGCTGCGGCGACTGTGTTGCTGCAGCATAAATGGAGCCATTTATTATCATTCCTTAATGATAATGTCGTGTTATCATTCAGGAACGATGATCCTGAATTCTACATATTTCTTAAGTATCATCGTCTGCTCCTCCATGGTGAAATATGTCGCTCTCTGTTTCTCCATGTCTGCGATTGGTCAGATGCTTCCAACGCCGCCTCTTTTAAGTGAGCGCGCACTGATTAAGATTGGAAAACCCTGGGTTGAGTTACCGAGTTGATAACCAGCTTCGTAGTACCGTTTATCAAGACCGCAGATGTCTGGTTAAGTCAACCCAGGTAACTGAGAGAAATCCCGGGCATGTTAATCCGGCTTCGTCGTACAGGCCCCTGGGGTCTATTGCATGAAACTAGGACTCCGTGATCCAGGATTTAAAACTTAGCTGGGCTCATCCAATCCACAACATGACCATCCAGGCTTAGTTGGTTGCTCAAACCTCAAGCCAAGATAATTAGACACGAATTGCTCAAGCCAGGTGAAACCTATCTTGGATAAGTGCACGCTCGCGGCTTCCGCATATAGACTCACTTGATAAAGCACAGAGTCATTGATCTACCATGGCAATGAGATCGGCATATTTCTCTCAGACAGAGCAGGAAATCCTCTTAGAAGCTTACGAGACAGTTAGGCCCAATCCCAATTCTCTTTTTTACCCCTACCCCTTACCCCTTCCCCTTGGCCCTTGCACTTAAAACGAAGCTACAAGGGGTAGGGGTGAAAGTCAACCCCTTCAAATTGGGACACCCCTTCAAGAATCACATACGTCATCAGTGATTCCGCCGGCTTGTGTGTAAGCAGATGTGCGCTGAGCTGTTGGCGCAAATCTGGAGAAATCAAGCCGTCTACAGCTGTGGATTAACGTTAACAAGCAAATTCGATTTTTGCACGACATCCCTGCCTGTGTTTTATCCCATGAAGACCAGCAGCGATGTTGCCGAATTTCTTATTGATCATCTTGATTATCAGGGTTGCAGAGCACCGTTGGTTTTCAGTCTGGTAGCGTTTATATAACTGAAGCGTCAATTTAGTACTCGCGATTTTTTTTCATGTGCATTTTGCCAAAAAAAAATGACCGTTAAACATTTAAACAGCATTAAACTAGACTATATAATGGTTTTCACACTTTTTAAACTTTATTTATGGAGAAATATTTACATTTATGGATGTTTTTGGACTCAGTAGCAGCCATCGTCCCAGTGATTTTCATACCCCTTCGTTTGAAGTGTGCTCTCGAAAAATCTTCGTTTGAAGGGGTATATAGCCCTCCCCCTTAGCCCTTCCCCTCCATCCTACAGGTATTGGGACATCCCTACCCCTACACATGAACGCGCAAAACGGAGGGGAAGGGCTAAGGGGTAGGGCCAAGGGGTGAAATGGGATTCACCCTAAAAGATTAAATAAAAAAGAAAGGGAACACCGCCGTTGTCATCAAACAACGAGAAAAAGCGTGGCAAAGTATCGCGGACCGCCTGAATGCGCAAGTATGGTGCGCAAATACACATTCTCTGCTGAAACCAACAATTACAATCACAATCCACATACCGTGGTTAATTAACAACTCCAAAAATATACAGTAGCTGCTGCTGATTAGGAAGGGAATTGTTGAAATTGCATGTGAAACTGTCTCCCCATGTTTGCTCCTTCCCAGCTGGCACCGGACGTCAGCCAGATGTCAGAGGGACGTTGGCGCCTACGTTAAATAGACGTTTGTATTTGGTTGAAAATGAAAATCAGGTTGATGTCTAAACTTAACGTTGATTTGATATCAAAATCCAACATCGGACAAATGTTACATTATTACATCAAATCAACGTTGGGGTTTGACGTCAATCCAATTTTCATTTTCAACCAAAATTTAATGTCCATCCGACGTTGGATTTTTATATCAAATCAACGTTGGGGTTTGACGTCACCAGAAATTAAATGTCAATGTCAATATCAGTATTATTTATAAAGCACATTTTAACAACCAGTATGGCTTACCAAAGTGCTGTACAGGGTTACATACAAGTAAGCACGACCACACAACCATTAAAGTTAAATAAAACAGAGATACAAAAAGGTAAAAGGAGAAAAGAGGGGGAAATAAAAACGGCTAAAAATTGGTCAGCCTATACATCACCAAATACCAACGTAAATAAATGTGTTTTCACTAGCAATTTGAACGATGCTAGATCAGGAGCGGTCCTGATCTGAGGGAGGGCGTTCCAGAGCCGGGGGGCTGCCACTGCAAAGGCCCTGTCACCTCTAGTCTTCAATCTGGATCTCGGAACCACGAGGAAGGTCTCATCCCCGGACCTTAAAGACCTTAGTGGTCTGTAAAGCTGAATAAGATCTGCTAAATAACAAGGGGCCAGACCATTTAGAGCTTTAAAAGTCAACAGCAGAATTTTAAAATCAATCCTTCGGCCCACTGGAAGCCAGTGAAGAGATGCAAGGACGGGAGTAATATGCTCTTGTTTCTTTGCCCCCGTCAACAAACAGGCAGCAGCATTGTGGACCATCTGAAGCCGGTTTAAGGCAGACTGATCCAGGCCCACGAACAGAGACAAAAGTCCAGCCAGGATGCAATCAGGGCATGAATAACTCTTTTTAAGTCTTTAGGGCTCAGAACTTTGGCAAAAGAGCCAAAATTTAAGTGTCATCAAATATAAATATTCAACCAAAATATAACATCCATGTTGAATTTCCACGTCAGATCAACATTGGGGGTTGAAGTCAACCTAATTGACCAAAATATACTATGTAGAGCAGTGATTCTTATCCCTGGTCCCCCAGGCTCACTATCCTGATAACTTTCCAGTTTGCCCTGTTAAGACACAGCTGATTCAAATCAGATGGATCTCTGATGAGCTCTGCACCAGTCTGCTACTGACCCATTAATGTGAGTCAGCTGTGTTTCTACAGGGAACATGGAAAGTCTTCAGGATAGTGTGCCTTGAGGACCAGGTTTGGGAATCACTGATTTAGAGCAAACTATATTTTTTTTAAATCAGACTTAGACTATAATACCATAACTTCTATCAACATCAGGATGCTATCATCCACCAGAAACACAACATGGCTATGCAGTGTTGGATTCTGACATCAAATTAAAGCAGAACTCAGTAACTTCAGCTCGGGGCTCCCCCTAGTGGTGTCCTTTCACTGTCGTACAGTTCAACCCCCCCCTGCACCCCCACAGCACACAGACGGCTTCTCTACCTGTCTTTCCTCTATTTTGATCCCTGGATATATTTCTAAGCGTTTACTAGCTTGTTGTTGCTACGTTGGTAGCAGCACCACGTCTAGGGATGGTGAAAACGAAGCTTCATGAGACTCTGAGACATTTTGACACAGCTGCCAAGAGATCAACACGAAGTCTCGGGACATTTGAGACTGTGAGCATGAGCTACATCTGCTGGCTGTAGATCTGTACTGCAGCTGAGGGAAGCGCTGCCTGGAGCTGTTTTGTCTCTGACACGGTATATAATAAAAGATACGTTGCCAACCTTCAGTTAGTGTTTCCTTTGTGGTTGATATCTTGGAATTATCCTCTGTGATAAATTAACTATTTTTCAACAAATTCCCAAGTGATTGGAGCCTGTATTAAGCATTGACAGATTAATAAACCCAGTCTCTTCAAGATTTCCGCTCGACACTCGCGGATGACGTAACGAGGCCTCGGTTTGTGTGGTCACGTGGCTTTTGGCATGCTGACACTTCCACCAAACCAGCGGTAGCGAGACTTCCGGTTCATAAGATCGAGGCGGAGTCGAGCAGACGGGCTCGAGCAGAACATCCCTAACCACGTCTCCCTCTGCTTCAAAGCAAAGACCTGTCTCTTCTGAAACGGGACGTTTTACTGCGATTTGCGGGTAAATATGCCGTGGATTATATTTTTCTCTGGTGTAGGGGAGTAGCAGGTAAAAATACGAACTTTTATTTACTTTTTGTGGACGTGACAAGTGATTATTGAGCCTGAAGCAGTGATGCTTCACCCGGCGCCCAGGCAGCGCAGCTACGTGAACCACTCTGGTCCAGCAAAGGGTTGGTTATGAGAGCCAGGAGCCGTGTTTAGGTGGTGTGAAGCTAAAGAAATGTTTTCTTCAAATTAGCGCTGGTAATCTGGTTCAAATCAGCGCTGGAAGCAGCTCGGTAGATAGGGGACCTGAGTACCGTACAGCGGTTTCTGTTGTCGCAAGTTCTGCTCGGGTCGGCGCAGGCAAAGTTGTATTTAGCTGCTCGCAGGCCAGAGGCCCAAGGGGGGGGGGGACATTGAATCGCTCCGTAAACACTTTGTTTAGCCCCACGGGGATTCCGAAAAGCATTTATTGAGGTAAAAAAGTTACTGAGTTCTCCTTTAACATTGAAAAGTATTACATCTAAACCCAATCTAATAAAAACTTCCACCTTACATATGAGTTTTTGGTCTAACGGCACTGGGATTTGACGTCAGTAAGTATTATATACACGGATCAAGTTCTACTGTTTGGCTACATGGATAAATAATCAACCAAATATCAACGTCTAATGATGTTAGACTAGAACGTCAGTCAGATGTTGGGGTGATGACGTTCTACAGACATTGATGTTTGGTTAAAGATCCACAGACATTGGGTTTTTATTAGGTACCAACACAACTCAAAAACAACCAAATATTAACGTCTGATGACATTAGACTAGATCCTTAGTCGGACGTTGGGATAATGACAGTACAGATATTGATGTCTGTTAAAAGATCCAACAACAACATGTCAATATTCTACGTTGAACAGATGTTGGGTATCTTGTAGGTACCAACACAACTTAAAAACAACCAAATATCAAAGTTTTTTAACGTCAAATTCATACGTTAAGCTGACGTTGTAAGTTGACATCATTCCAGTGTTGGATTTTGGGTATCTGATGTCAGAACCTAAATCCAACCAAAAATCAACGTCAACTGACGTCGTGTGCCTGCTGGGTTTGTGCCATCATTATATATGGAAGTTTGTGTGTGTACAGTATGTATACTGTATGCATGAAAAAAAATTACTACACATCAAAAAGTTATTTTCTATTAGAATGTAAGGGGAATGAAAATCATACTATAAACCATATATTCCTAACTTTGAGTAGTGTAGATGGATATGTGATTTTTTTTTCTTCTTCTTCTATGAGATTCTTCTTATTTGTGCATATAGGTCTAGCATGGGCGGGCCCAAGCGGACTTGGCAGCAAGTCAAAATCAAATATAAAAACATCCTGCAGAATGGTAAGTGCCCTGACAAATGCTTTTCAGTGCACACTTGTGCATTGTATATACCAAAAAATGGCCTTCCCATGTTTTCTGTTCTGTTTTTCTTTAGCAGTAAAAAAGAGAAACCATATACAAGGCACGGGTGGTGGGTCACCATCAGCTGACCTCACCCCAGCAGAGGAGAAAGCCTTAGAGTTAAACAAAGGCAGGCCAGTGTTGAAAGGGCTCCCAGAGGGGACAGACACAGATGCCCTTCCTCCTCTCACCCAAGATGCCACCCTCTTCATACAAGGTACATCTTTTCATCTCCATGTGGTACACAACCACCCATTCATATCAAACCATATGGGACATCTGAAATTGGTTCTCTGTGCAGTTTCTGGTAACAGTATGGGATTGTTGGAGCCTCCATCCCCAGGGTCAGCAACACAAATGCCAGAGGATGCAGATCCAGTGAGTACAGGCAACACTGTGGGCCTGGAATGTCCAGTCGACTAGTGCCTAAATAAATGCCATTAAATGTGATAGGATGAGGGTACCAGTGCAGCAGTGGGCGGCTATGATGATGATGAGGAGACAATCTCTCTGGCTTCAAGAAGGCCTGAGGAATTAAACTTGTGTCGAAGCCTACTTATTCAGTTTACAGTGGTGTGAAGTCACGTGGTGCCCACTCAAAATTATATGGTGCTTTCATTATATTTTATTTGTCATGTTGTATTTGGTAATCTTCTCTGTTTTCAAGCTGTTGTAATGCACAATTTTCCCCATCATGGTATCTATCTTTCTTGGCCTGTCTTTGACAGGACCCAGATGCTGTACCCAGTGACAGTCAGCCTGCCAACATAGTGAGTATTAATGGAAGGACAGTCCCAGCAAGCATTATTCCCATTGTCCTAATTGTTTTATCTTTACAGAACTCACAAACAATAAGACATCTCTATGCCACCCACCTGAAGTACCAAATCCATCTGGCAGATCTGGATATGACCTTTAGAGGGTATCAGATTAAAGATCTGTCATTGGAGGCAGAAATTAAAAGGCGGACACTTAAAAAACTGGACCTTGAAATAAAAAAACTTGAGAGGGAGGAGAGTTATGCTTTCAGTGCACACTGTATGCTGACTAACACAATGTGTTTTTAGTTATTCTTCATTCCCTCCCCAGCTTCAGGAAGATGAATAAATATGAATGTACAATTAAATTCCGGTGTCTGCTTGATTATCAGATGCAGCTTGGGCTATTGGAGGTGACATTAGGTATTATATCACAGCCATCAGCTTTTCTATGCAGTTAAGCGCTATGACTGGCTGTATTATTAAGACAAGCACATAATGTTACTGAAATGCAATTTCTTATATCAGACACATTGTGGTAATAAAAGGCATGGTTGGGAGCTCGCATCGGAACACTTCAATTAAATTACTATTCTGTGAGGTAGTAGGTAACTAGCTTATGAAGGTTCAAAGGTGTTCCTCATTACATGTCGTCATCCAATAACCTATTTAAGAGGCTCCAGATAGTTTGATCCTTCCTACATTGACAATGGCCTGCCCATTTATACCAGATGTTGACGACGAGGAAGCCCTCATGCTCAGGAGAGCCTTCAGGCGAGAGAGGGTCTTCAGAGACAGGTCAGACCCATTGGCCTTCCCTGATAACTATCTCCATGAGAGATACAGATTTTCTGCAGAAAGCATCTGCTATCTGTGCAAGTTGCTGGGTCCCAGAATCCAACACCGCACAGCACGGAGTCATGCGCTAAGTGTTTCACAAATGATATGTGTGGCCTTGCGCTTTTTTGCATGTGGAGCATTCCTGTATTCTGTGGGGGATGCAGAGCACCTGATCAAAGCCACAATTTGCCGTACAATTCGGACTGTTTGTCTGGCTATAAAGGCTTTAGCAGGTGTATTCATCTCCTTCCCTGGCCACAGAAGACTGTTTCATCAAGGAGGATTTCTATAGAATTGCAAGTCAAAGTGGAAATTCCAGCACAAGCGTTATTATTCAGAAAAGGATACTCATTGCTTTTTCTTGCAGGTTTCCCTAATGTCATTGGTGCACTGGACTGCACTCTTTAAAATAAAAAGCCCCATCAGGTGCCCATGAGGGGGATTACGTGAATAGGAAATCCTTCCACAGCATTAATGTTCAGGTGAGCATAACTTAGTCTGTTAACTCTATATTGCTTGTATTGTTAATTGATGGATTTAACTGTCTACATCTTATCATTTCAGATGATCTGCAATGCTGACTGCCTGATCAGCAATATAGTGGCTAAATGGCTTGGCTCAGTCCACGGCTCCAGTCTTTCAGACCTCTGGAATCTATCGGCGCATATCACAGGGTGCGCCACACAATCTCTAATTACTTAACATCATGGCTGGGACAACAGTCACTGTATTTAAAGGTGATAATGACATTTACAATTCACAGGTGAATTCCCAGGTATACTGCTGGGAGACAGAGGGTATGCCTGTCAGTCTCTCCTTCTGACACCATTTCCAGACCCTCAGGGAGCACAGCAGGCATAATCATGCACATGCCCAGACTAGGGCATGTATAGAGAGGACCTTTGGCCTTCTGAAGACACGCTTTCAGTGCCTTCATAGCTTGAGTCAGCCCAGACAGGGCTTGCAACATCACAGTTGCTTGTGCGATCCTCCATAATGTGGCCTGCCTTAAGAGGGAGTGGACCCCCAGATTGCCACCACATGTGGACTGGGATGACCCTGCCATCTTCCCAGATGACAGTGGTCTGCAGGTCAGAAACCAGTGTGTCGTCAATTTTTTTTAGTTAATATGCTAAAATTCACCTTTTTGTTATACATTACCTGCAATGGCAGAGGAATTTGTGTTCATTTAAACTGATTTTGCCGTGTGTGCGCAGGCCTGGATGGCTGCTGCATCCATTTACTCAGTTAATTGTGCATCTGTCCTGCATTTATTTCAGCATGCAAAAGTGAGGGGTGTCTGACAGACCTTTGAATGCTGATCCATTCTTGTGTTGTACTATCTTTGTTTCTGTGCTTTTATCTTGTAGCATTGTTCAGTTTTTATTGACAGCTCATGGTTTGACGGTGGGGCACAACACCGGCATGCTAGCATTACCCAGCCAGCGTTTACTGACGCAGGCTGAACTTTGTGCATCTTAAAACACACAAACATCTGAAAATCGGGTCTGTACCCCCTGTTTCCAGTGGAACAACTGGGGACTGCCAAGAAAGGAGACGCTTTCAGATGCTTGTGTGTTTTCAGCAGCACAAAGTTAGGCACGTCATCCAAGCTGGCTAATGCTAACCTGCTAACAGTAGTCCGCCAGCTACTACTCTGTTAAACTCCTGTAAAAAATCGGATAAACGCCAATGCCAACTTTTCATTCCAGACTGAAGTGATGCTAAGGAAGAAGTGGATCAAAACGACCGATTCGCCGCGGTGAAGGACCGAACTTTATAATAAAACGACACACGTTTGTTTGTAGCCGGCAGTCTGCACAGTCGTGTTAGCAGGTTAGCATTAGCCAGCTCGATAACGTGCCTAACTTTGTGCAGCTGAAAACACACAAGCATCTGAAAGCGTCTCCTTTTTTTTTGGCAGTCCCCAGTTGTTCCACTGGAAACGGGGGGTTGCAGACCCGATTTTTCAGATGTTTGTGTGTTTTAAGACACAGAGGGCCTGATTTCACGTAAGAGTCCAAATTGCGAGTCTAATGTCTTTGCCTCGCAAAAAAAAATAGCGTGCGCTGTCATTTTAGCGTTTGCGGGTGACCTACAAAGATTACACGCGCAATCTGTAACAGGCGCAAACAGCAGGATTTAAATGAGGGATTTAGCGTGCGCTCTCCCTGCGCATCACGGAAAGTTCAGAAGAGCATGTGGTAAACGCTAAAAATGAAATTCATCCGGATAGAGAGATGTTAGTTTCAGAGATATAATGAGGCAAATAAAAAACAGAATATAAGATAAATATGAAGAGTTCATTTGCAAAAGTAGACAAACGCCATTTAGAAAAAACGGAGTTAACTGCTTTTGCAAATAAACTCTTCATTTACTTTTTGAATATTTTCACCAAATCAAGCTCACATGAAGTAGAGGGTTTTGATGATGTTAAATGGAGATATGACGTTTGTACCGGACAGTAACAAAAGCAGTTAACTCCGTTTGTCCACAGTGGCATTTGCCTGTTTTTGCAAATGAACTCTTCATATAATAACTATAAATAAAAACAATGCAGCAGGTTTCACTGTGGGTCGTAAGAAGAGGCCAGTGTAAGGACATGGATAAGGACATGGATAAGGACACGCTGTTGAAGATGATCTGATATTACGCACAGACTGCGCGCTCTTTGGCACAATGCCAGGCGCTGGACCTGCGTAATTGCCCCCCACCCCAAGCAAAACTCAGTAAAAAACAGTATCAATAATTTGTGCGACGTTACTGGTTATTTTCACTAAGTTTTCTGTGGGGTGGGGGCCAACTCTACGCAGGAAGGCAACCCCATAACAGCAGCAGTTGCTGCGGTGTGGAGGAGCAGGAGATGATTTTAATTTAGAAATATGCCATTGGCAAAAAGTAAAAGAAAATAAAAAGACATAAATAATATCAGCTTTAACTACCATGATGCTGCAGCTGCAGATGTTCTGGTTCATCTGTTTAGAATAACCGTGTTTAACAGTGATGTTGATTGTTATTTAATTAAATAATGAAAACTTGACGTGTCGCCTGAACACATCATGAGAAATGATTCTGACCCGATGTCTGCAGTCCTGTGTGCAGCATTCTTTCAGCCATCAGTGCGTAAAGCTGCCAGTTATACCTGCTTTTCAGACGTGCTAAATTACACGCATTTTTTTGCGCCCGCTTTCCGTTGAACGGTTGATAGATCACATTTGCGCGTGTTAAACTGAGGTTTTGCATAATCTCCTCCCAATATTTTGCGCCTTCTGGCAGAAACGCCCAATTTGCATATTCATCTGCAGCAGATGCGCAAAATGGACAGCGGCGCTATTTTGCCCCTTAATAGGCGCAAACCTCCTTTTGCCCTGCTTTGTTAATCAGCTCTGGCGGATTATTGCGTGCGTAATGAAGATAGCGCCTGTTTTAACAAGCGCAAACCTTTCGTAAATCGGGCCCACAATGTTAAGCACGTCAGTAAACGCTAGCTGGCTAATGCTAGCATGCTGTGAAGTGCCGGTCGTGCTGTGTTGTGCCCCACCGGCGACAAACAAACGTGTGTTTTATTATAAAGTTCGGCCCTTCACCGCGGCAAATCGATCGCTTTGATCCAGCTTTTTATCCAGTATCACTTCAGTCTGGAATAAAAACTTAAATATGTTTGGAGTTTATCCGATTTAAACAGTATAACAGAGCAGGAACGGCTGTTGTTAACATGGCCCGGAAGAGGAAGTGTCCAAATACCGGGAAGTTCTGGTAAGCGTGATAATCCTATCTTGTAGCATTGTTCAGTTTTGAAGACAGCTCATGGTTTGATGGCTTTTGATCTATTAATTCAATAAAAGAACATGTTCTGTCTTTATTGAATGTGTCTTTTATATGCAGTCTGTGTGTAAACTTCACTTTCTAATAATTGCAATCAAATTATTGCAACTGACAAAGTGTTTAAATTCCAACAGTGGGTCCAGGTGAATATAATCATGTGTAGCAGACAGTGAAACCAATATGTTTCCATTTGTAGTATCTTCTGACTGTGATGGAGGATGAGATTAAATAAATCCTGGCTCTTAGCCTGCTCCAGACCAGGCTAGCTCCACAGAATAAATCTCCTTGGTAACTTGCACCACAACATATACCACTTGTCCCTATCCCATTTCCGTGCAACCAGATCCTGATGTTGATCCAGGATAACCAACCTAATCCCAGCTTAATCCCTTATCCTAGTTTCATGCAATAGACTCCAGTTGACCAAATCCGTCGTTGTTGTTGTTGAGATTCAGGAGTTATGCCACAGTCTCAGAGTTGATCGGACGGGAGAGTAGCAGTGTGGAAAATAAGAGAGGAGGGGGAGCAGAAGAGGCATGTCCGCCTCCGTCGAGAGCAGAATGGGAATGCATGCGGAATGTTTTGCGCTGATCAGGGCATGGAGGTCCAGGACGGGTCTGTAGCCCCCCGTTTTTTTGGGGAACCAAAAAGTATGGGGAGCAAAAACCTCGTTCCTTGTAGTGAGGAGGGATAATTGACATGGCCTGTTTAGATAGGAGGGCCTAAATTTCCCCCTCGAGGAATTCTATCTCTTGTTGAGAGGATAGATTCATCTTTTGAATGCTCCTGGACACTGGGTGGGGGGGGGTATCCCAATTTGAGGGTCCTGTCCAACCAGTCTCCCAACAGAAACCTGCGTTCCTGCATTTTGGCTGTACGGTTGGGCAGCCAGGCGGTATGCAGCTGCTCCACCACGCTTTGTAAAAACGAGTGAGAGGGCATGCAGGTAGCTGAAATGTGGCTTGTAGAAAGGTGTGGTACACAATTTTGGCCCCCTCTGCCACCAAGCCCGTCATAAATGGAAGTTTGGCCCATGGGGGGTCCTTTGTGAAAAGGCTGAGTCGTCCCTGAACGCACCTGGCCGGATGTCCAAGCTCTAGGGCCGTTTGCATCGCATCTCTGCCGTCTGAGCCGGCGGGCTGCTCTGAACGTACCGTAGCCGCATCTCACACAGTAATGGCGACGCAGCTACTGTAGATCCATCTGTGGAATTTGCAACTGGAAAATGTATGTAGGACATACTGATCGTCCTACTGTCATTTTCCCGAGATCCCAGCAAAGTTAATCCGACCGCTTCACTGTAGTGCGGGTGGTTAATCGAGCGATATCAGCTGACGTGCTGCAACACTCTCATCGTTAGCCCTGTCATACTGACGTGAGCGAGGCGGAGAAAGTCATCGCTCGCCATGCAGTCCAGCCTGCTGAGAAGCGGGGTCCACCGTGAAACAAACATGGAGTCGGCTAGCAGCGTGCAGGGTTAACGATGAGGTCGCTACAAACGGCGGGGAGCAATATTTCTTTTGCATCACCGCCGGTTGTAGCGCCGAATGCCACAACACTCTTCGCCTTGTGCTGACGCAAGCAAGGATTGCCATCGCTATCTCAAGTGTGACAGCCCTCGCTTGTCAGGCAGTCAGCAGGTTGAGCTGACCGACTGTGGAAGAAACAAGGTGCCGGCTAGCATCGTGCAGGGCTAACGGCTAGGTTGCTTTAACCAGCGAGGAGCGACATTTCCTTATGCATCACCGCTGGTTGAAACGTTCATAAAGAGGGGTAATAGTGGCTCTAACTGGTTGATTAACGGCACTCTGCTGTTCCATTGTGCCTTCCACAATGGAGACAGCAGAGGGTGTCTTGTGTGGTTGTGCTTGTGAAACTGTAAACGGAGGGACCCGGGATGTCAGAGGGGAGGGGGTGTCGCGGGGGAGGGAAGCTGCGGCTGCTAAGCCAACGCACTCATGTTAGCTGCTGCTAGTAGCTACTAGCTGCAGCATCCACAGCAGCAGTGGTAGAGGTTTCCTGGATCCTGATCAGCCAGCGGATTAGAGCACAGTCAGCACGTCTTCGAGCGAGGGCCGGCAGGGCCCTGCACACGCAGTGGAAAGGCGTCACCTTCGTGACTGTCGTCCAGGTCTTCAGTGGCTCCAGCCATGACGCCTTCACGCACTGGTGTCGGGAAGCGCTAGGGGAGACGGAAGCAGGTCGAGGTGGTTCAGCAGGGCTGTAACTCCTGGCGGAGACGGCTCATGGCTTCAGAGGCAGTGGAGGGGGCAGTGAAGCCAAGCACGCTCCGCTGCAACATCACTCGAGGTGTCGAGTCTGACAGGGCGGTGCCTCACACCATCGAGCCGCCAGCGAGAGGTTTCCTTCCATCTCGCCAATGCGGCGAGTCTGTAGCGGAAGCTGAGCAGGTCTGGAAGGCGGCGGAGGGGTAGTGGAGCTCTCCTCCTTCGGACTCCCGCTCTGCTTCGAGATGATGATCTTGGACCGGTGACTCCTTCCTAGGAGATGGTGTGTCAGTGGGCACTCGCCTACGCTGAAAGAAAAGGAATGAGGGCAGCCGGTGGTGCACCTGCCTGTATAGGTAGACGCCGGATGCACTGACCGGCGGATACGTGTAAAATTTCAGTGTGCCATTGCAAAATGCAATTGGAGGAGAGTTGTACCCATGAGGAGTCCAGTAGAGGGCGAAGCCTGTGTGAGATATAACGGTTTTTATCAGAACTTACACAATCCTTTACATTTTTCTGTCCTCTGTGTTTTTTCTTTTTAATCAGTTTGGAAACGTGACATGACTGAACAAGAGTAGCTGCTTATGATTATTTATTAATATTAACACTGGGATACTTTGGAACTCGGAGGTTACTGTTACAGAGTTTATGAATACATCATTCAGCAGAGCTGATTTGTAGTTTCTTTAGGTTATCAACACAGCGGCTATCTCACTTACTCATATTCACATGCTGCGCTGGTCAGTTATGTCCGGTGGCACGCAAGAACTTAATGGAACAATAAACAGCTAAATAAATTAATCCTCCGCTCAACAGTTCCAGGTCATTACTGAACCAGAAAAAGAGTGACGTAACGAATGGTTCCACACAAATACATTACCACGTTCTGGCCTTGTTATCTTGCTGCTCTGCTTGGTCTCTTGGTGACTGGATCTGGATGCTGTACCATCAAGTATGAGGTGGGATGTGGATGAGATGTTGGGAGTACTTTTTTTTTTTTTTTTTTTTTTTTTTTTTTGGGGGGGGGGGGGGGGGGGATTCTAGCTTTGTGTAATGATGGTGGTGCCTATAGATTCTAGCTTCTGTTAATGATGGTGGTGCCTATAGATTCTGCTTTGTGTCAATGATGGTGGTATCTATGATTCTGGCTGTTAGATTATTGAGTAGCCTATAGATTCTAGCTTCTGTATCACATGATGGTGCTAGCCTGCCATGATTCTAGTTTCCGTATCATATGATGGTGGTAGCCTATCAGATTCTAGCTTCTGTATCACATGATGGTGGTAGCCTATCAGATTCTAGCTTCCCTACTCACAGATGGTGGTAGCCTATCAGATTCTAGCTTCTGTATCACATGATGGTGGTAGCCTATCAGATTCTAGCTTCTGTGTCACATGATGGTGGTAGCCTATCAGATTCTAGCTTCTGTGTCACATGATGGTGGTAGCCTATCAGATTCTAGCTGTAAATGGTACTATAGATCTTCTCCGTATCACATGATGGTGGTAACCTATCAGATTCTAGCTTCTGTATCACATGATGGTGGTAGCCTATCAGATTCTAGCTTCTGTATCACATGATGGTGATAGCCTATCAGATTCTAGCTTCAGTGTCACATGATGGTGGTATCCTATCAGATTCTAGCTTCTGTATCTCATGATGGTGGTTAGGCTATCAGATTCTAGCTTCTGTGTCACATGATGGTGGTAGCCTATCAGATTCTACAAGCTTCTGTATCACATGATGGTGGTAGCCTAATCAGATTCTAGCTTCCGTATCACATGATGGTGGTAGCCCATGAGATTAGTCATATCACATGATGGTGGTACCTATCAGTCCCCTAGTTTCTGTATCACATGATGGTGGTAGCCTATCAGATTCTAGCTTCCTGCGTCACATGATGGTGGTAGCCTATCAGATTCTAGCTCTCTGTATCACATGATGGTGGTAGCCTATCAGATTCTAGCTTCTGTATCACATGATGGTGGTAACCTATCAGATCTCTAGCTTCTGTGTCACAATGATGGTGGTAGCCTATCAGATTCTAGCTTCCGAGTCACATGATGGTGGTAGCCTATCAGATTCTAGCTTCCGTGTCACATGATGGTGGTAGCCTATCAGATTCTAGCTTCCGTATCACATGATGGTGGTAGCCTATCAGATTCTAGCTTCAGTATCACATGATGGTCGTAGCCTATCAGATTGTAGCTTCCGTATCACATGATGGTGGTAGCCTATCAAATTCTAACTTCCGTATCACATGATGGTACGTAGCCTATCAGATTCTAGCTTCTGTGTCACATGATGGTGGTAGCCTATCAGATTCTAACTTCTGTATCACATGATGGTGGTAGCCTATCAGATTCTAGCTTCCGTATCACATGATGGTGGTAGCCTATCAGATTCTAGCTTCCGTATCACATGATGGTCGTAGCCTATCAGATTCACAACTTCCGTATCACATGATGGTGGTAGCCAATCAGATGTCGTGATGATGATTCTACTGTTAGTGATGATGATGATGTTTTGGTAAATTAATAGTATTACTATCACATTTATATTTGAACATTATTGACTGAATAAATGTAAATAATCTTAACTTGTACTTATGTTATTTGATAACTTAAAGTTTTTAATCTTATTTTGTTTGATTTATACATCAGTATGATTATTGTTTTAAAAGCATTCCTTTCCAGTACTTCTGTTCGGTTTTACTTATATCTAATATTGCCCCTGCATTCAAGATATTGAAGTAAACCGTACAATCATGATTTTCTTTTAAGGGACAAAAAGTATCGGTTTTGATGAAGAATGCACGATACACTCCTGGTATCATATCAACAGGAAAAATGTTGGTATCATCCATTCAGTCCTCATCAGACTCAGGTGCACCATCACAAAAAGGGACATTGTGCTTGGTGGTGATGTTACGAAGCAGTGATGCTCCCCGTGTATCCACTCAAATCGCAGAGGAAAGCATCAGTCTCAGTGCTGAATATTGAATCTTGCTTTGTAGTGAACAGTTTAATACTTTGCCCTCCACCGTGACTCAGATTTATCTAAGATCAGTATCTATAACTACTACGTCACAGTTAAGTTAGATCCACTAAATGTATTCCATTAAAACCACTGCTGGGCTTTACAGTGTGAAGCTGTGCAATGAATAAGTTTTAGCCAGAAGGCAGTCAGAGAATTGTTATTCTGTGGATGACAGTCTGCCTGTTCCAACATGTGAGCGGCGTATGATGATGGTGGTGTGATCAGCAGGAGGATGCTGCTGTCACACGGCGTGATTCATCTGGAGGACGGAGCTTACTGACATATTCAGGAAGAGATGCGTGCTTATGTTCTGTCACAGATCATGTAGTGTGGTTGTTGGTGGTGTCTGCGCCTGTTCTGATCATGCTGGGGGAGGGAGGTGAATGCTTCAACAGGGCTGCATTCAATTCATTTCAGCTTTTTTACACAGTAATACTTGTCACACACCCATCCCCCCCCCCCCCCCCCCCCCACACACACACACCCACACACACACCCACACGCACACTCACACCTTGTCTTCCCATGCACACACACATTCAACCCTCCACAAATGAACACACATAAACCTCCCCACACACCTAAACACCTAATCCTCCCATGCTACTCCCCCCCCCCCCCCCCCAAACTTGAGCGGCTTAAACTTTCGTTTAGACTCTTTGTTAAAACCAAGATCGTCCCCAACAGTCTGCTGTCTACAGCAGGTTCAGTTCAGCTCCGTGTCGTCCTCACCTCCTCCATACAGGAGCAACTTTCACTAGTTTGGATTAAACCAGGCAAAGACGACATCATCACTACGTTTGGAAAGGAGCTGATTCCAGCTGTTAGGGACGAACGCGCATTGCTGTCAGTAAGTTTCGCTGCTTGTGGAACGTTCTGCTTTATTGTGGATGAAATCCTGGTGGACAGTAGACAGACTAGCTAGCTGCTAACTGCTAACCAGCTAACGGTAGAAACTCAAACGCCATCTGATTTACGACCCCGTACTTCGTATTAAATCTCTGGGATGCGTTGTTATGCCGCGTGAATGTTTGTAAACGGCTCCACAATCAGGTTTTTTTTTACTTTTATTTTGCATGTGTGAACAGAGGACAGCTGTCACACACAGCTACAGCGTTGTGATGCAGCCGTGAGCCGTGAACTGATCAATGACTGGTCGCGGCCATGATACTGGTATTGTTACAGTACCAGTCTCCTGACTACAACACGGGAATAATTTCTGCCTCTAAGGTGGTTTAATCCGAAAGACTAAATAAATCATGTATCTGAACCTCCAGAAGTTATCAGAGAGGGTTTTCTGAAGACAGTCACTCCTACTGTCCTGTTATCACCATGGTAACTGTTTACATGCATTAATGTTTTGATTCTTGCAACCGAACAAATACCAGGACTCAAACATTATATTTCCCCGACACTTTCACGTCATAATGACCTCATCTGCATTAAAAGTCAAGTGTGCAAGTAAACACACGTCTTCTCATAGTTCAATAATGCTTTTCCTGGGTTTTCTTGCCCCCTGGTTGCGTGCGCATCCTATCTGTGACGTTGCTCAGAAACCCATTTAGATGTCCCAAAACAAACACACATACCTCCTCCCTGCACCTACACACACCCACATCCATACACACACACACACGCACACACACAAACACACACCTCCGCTCACACGCCCACATCCACACACACACACATCCTTGTACTTCTATCTTTGTGAGGACATTCACTGACATAATCCATTCCCTATCCCCTGACCCTAACCCTTACCACCACAACTGATGTCTAAACCTAACCCTTGCCCTAACCCCACCTAAACCTAATTGTAACCCAAACTTTAAAACCAAATCTTGACCCTCAAAAATGAATTTTTCTTTGAATTTGCTTTAGTGAGGATCGGCCAAAATGTCCTCACTTTGCTGGTTAAACACGCAAAATTTAATTTTTAATCTTAAATTCTTTTAATTTTAGTCATCTTCTTATTTTTTTTTTTCTCTCTTTTTACTTATGTTATTTGATGAAAGCACTTTGATTGTTCTTACATGGTTGCTTACAATAAACTGCCTTGTTCTTATGCTTATTTTTCCATGTTGCTCTTATCTGTCCATTTATTTTATCTGTTTTAACATTTTTATTGCCAGTGTTTCCTCATGGGGATCCTTCACTCTGGGGGCTTTGCCTACTTGGTATGGAGAGAGCTAGTGGGTGGCTACCCTTGTCCTGGTGGCTGGGGCCCGGCACTGCAGCACCATCGTTGTGATGTGGACCCTGGCCTGCCCTGATCTGGTTGGTCCCTGCAGCAATGCCCTCTGTGACCATGTCTGGCTCCTGGTGTGAATGGATCCCCAAGATATTGCTTCCTCACAGCAGGTCAGATATTACTCTTAGGGCCCAATTTACGAAAGGTTTGCGCGTGTTAAAACAGGCGCTATCTTCATTACGCACGCAATAATCCGCCAGAGCTGATTTACAAAGCAGGGCAAAAGGAGGTTTGCGCCTTATTAAGGGGCAAAATAGCGCCGCTGTCCATTTTGCGCATCTGCTGCAGATGAATATGCAAACTGGGCGTTTCTGCCAGAAGGCGCAAAATATTGGGAGGAGACTATGCAAAACCTCAGTTTAACACGCGCAATGTGATCTATCAACTGTTCAAAGGAAAGCGGGGGCAAAAGATTGCGTGTAATTTAGCACGTCTGGAAAAGCAGGTATAACTGGCAGGCTACGCACTGATGGCTGAAAGAATGCTGCACACAAGATTCAAACATCGGTCAGAATCATTTCTCATGGGGTGTTCAGGCGTCGGGTCAGAACCGGTTCTGCTGAGGACTGCAGACATCGGGTCAGACCGGTTCTGCTGCAGGACTGCAGACATCGGGTCAGAACCGGTTCTGCTGCAGGACTGCAGACGTCGGCTCAGAATCATCTCATGATGTGTTTAGGCGACACGTCAAGTTTTCATTATTTAATTAAATAACAATCAACATCACTGCTTAAACACGGTTATTCTAGACATGAACCAGAACACCTGCAGCTGTAAGCATCATGGTAGTTAAAGCTGACATTAAATATGTCTTTTTATTTTCTTTTACTTTTTGCCAATGGCATATTTTTTCAATTAAAATCATCTCCTTGCTCCTCCACGCAGCACACCGTTGCTGCTGTTTTGAGGGTTTTTCATGTGAAGTTGGCCCCCACCCCACAGAAAACTCAGTGAAAATAACCAGAAACGCACAAACTAGTAATACTACTTTTGCAGAGTTTTGCATGGGGTGGGGGGCAATTACGCAGGTCCCGCGCCTGACATTGTGCCAAAAAGCGCGCAGTCTGTGAGTAATGTGGGAGATCATCTTCACCAGCGTGTCCTTATCCCTTATCCCATCCTCATCCATGTCATATCCATGTCCTTATCCATGTCCTCATCCATGTATATCCATGTCCTTATCCACATCCTCATCCATGTATCATGTCATCCTCCATGTCCTCATCCATGTCCTCATCCATGCTCCTTATCCATGTCATATCCATGTCCTTATCCATGTCTGTTGTGTCCTCATCCATGTCCTCATCCATGTCTATCCATGTCATATCCATGTCCCTCGCTGTCCTCATCCATGTCCTTATCCATGTCCTTATCCCATCCTCATCCATGTCTATGTCCTTATCCATGTCCTCTCCATGTCCTTATCCATGTCCTTTCCCATCCTCTCCTGTCCTTTCCCTCCTCTCTCCCATCCATGTCCTTATCCATGTCCATATCCACGTCCTTAAACTGGCCTCTTCTTCGACCCACAGAGAAACCTGCTGCATCGTTTTTATTTATAGTTATTATATGAGAGAGTTCATTTGCAAAAACAGACAAACATCACTGTGGAAAAACAGTTAACAGCTTTTGTTGCTGTTGGGTACAAACGTCATATCTCCATTTTACATCATTAAAACCCTTCACTTCATGTGAGCTTGATTTGCTGAAAATATTAAAAAAGTAAATGTTTATGTGCAAAAGCAGTTAACTCCGTTTTTTCTAAATGGCGTTTGTCTATTTTTGCAAATGAACTCTTCATATTTATCTTGTATTCTGTTTTTTATTTGCCTCATTATATCTCTCTGAAAACTAACACTCTCTATCAGGATGAATTTCATTTTCCGTTTACCACATGCTCTTCTGGAACTTTCCGTGGCGCAGGGAGAGCGCACGCTAAATCCTCATTTAAATCCTGCTGTTTGCGCCTGTTACAGATTGCGTGTAATCTTTGTAGATCACCCGCAAACGCTAAAATGACAGCGCACGCTATTTTTTTTGCGAGGCAAAGACATTAGACTCGCAATTTGGAGTCTTTGTAAATCAGACCCTTAGTGTTTTTAATTAAGTGACAGTGATTTAGGGGTCGGAAGTCATGGAAACAGTTGAGTGTGTGGGTGGGGGGGGTGCTGTGCAAATTTTTTATAGTCATGTGTGCTGTGTTCTGTGCCTGGGTGTGTGAAGGCTTGTTTTATTTTAATATGTATTTGTTTTTTGTTGTTTAGCAAAGCACTTTTTCAAGGTTTTGCAGGAAAAGCACTTTATAAATAAAGTTTGATTTGAATTGATTTGAAAATGGTCCTCACAGTGCTTAGCAAGTACAGAACACACAGTTGCCCCTCCACAAACAAAACACATGAATCCCCCCAACACATTCTTAAACACACACTAGATACCCCCCCCCCCACACACACACAAACACACACATCAATAAAAGTGTCTCACCCCCCCCCCCCCCCCCCCACACACACACACACACACACACACCCACACACCCACACACATACACACACACACACACACACACACGTCCCAAAACAAACACACATACCTCCCCCTGCACCCACGCACGCCCACATCCACACACACTCGGGGTGTATCCTGGGGCAGCAACCATACACCGGGCCGGCCCACCCGGGCACCTGTGTGTATGACCTAGCAGGTACTCGGGAAATGCTGCTACTCATCGCAGACGAGGTGCAGATGAAGATCCCGGTTGCCAGAGGCATCACAGCTACACACCCGGAGCAGGGTTGTGGACCACAGCTCAGGTTTTAGTGCAGTATTTTGGATCTTCAGGTTGTAAAAAGTTCTCCTGGAACCAAAGCTGAACTGTTGGAGGCAGAATGAATGTGAAAGCTCAGACTGGACGAGTCAGGTACGTGTTCGGGCTCCTGGAGGTTGGCCCTGCTGGAGACTAAAACACTGATGAGTGACAGCTGACGCGTCCTCAGCTGTCAGGATGTCTTCTTTCCTGAAGGCTGGCAGTTGTCTCTGGAGCTGCTGAAAGCTGCATGCTGATGTGGCCCAGCCAGCCGAGCATGACGGGGCTGACTTCTGCAGATAGGTCTGCATGGACGTCATGAGCACGGCCGCGTCTACAGAGTTTATCATTAGGGGGCCCGGCAGGGAAGAGGGGGTGCATGGTAATGAGACATTTCTTTAAAAGCATTTAGATTCTAGGAAGTGATGAACTGATTATTACAACGAAGGCTGTTTATGTAAAATGTAAAATAAGATTTGAACAAAAAAAAGAAAAGTTTTTTGTTTAATCAATCACGTACCTATCAACAGTGATGTTATGTACGCGTCCTGCGTCTCTGACACATTAAAATCTGAAAGGATGCAGGAAACGCACCATCCGTGCATCCCGGACTGAAAAACGACACATTCTGAACATCTCCTGTTTAAAACCACAGTAACTGCCTAAAGCAACATTATTTTTACCCATGGACATTGTTAGTTTAGAGGGCCCTGCTAAAATATCACAACTTCTTTGTAACAAGGCCAACGTGGACTCAGTCTTGTATTATACTGACGCTGAATAGTTATTTTCGAGATGTCCCTGAAGGCAGCAGCTGCGTGCATCTCACCTTAAGTTTCGTTTTAATATTCTCGGTAGCAAGACCGTTTTAAATGTCTTTCTCTGCCGGTTTAGTGTTCATGGACGTCGTTAGGCCTGTTAGAGTTTTATGTTTGCTTTGAGCATGATGCACTACTACAGATGCCTGCAGCTGGATCAGTTTTTCATCCCGATGTGATACTACAGCTGCACATGCGCACACCGCGAGTCTGCTCGTGGTTGAAATGGATGTAAGGAGTTTTTTTCCTCTCAGAAGAAAGCAAGTTATCTTTCCTGCTGGTTGTACAATTCAGGTAAATCCAGCTAATCAATAAATGAAAACAAAGGCTGGTTATTGATAAAAACTTGTCCTTGTGGTGCATTGTTAGCATGATGCTAAGTTCTGGTTGTGTAGCTGTCAAAACATGAACCTTTTTCACCACCATTTCCAGTAAAATCATATGCTTACTGAAGCAAAACAAAGTGCAGTAACTGGAGTAATTACCATTCTCCATTATGCTGAGTGATCGTGTAGTAACCACTGGTAGAATATTAACTCTGACCTTTGCAGGATTTTTATTTTCTTTTAATCTTGGGTCAGTTTGACTTTCTTCAATGAATCCAAATAAACACATTTTCATGAAGTTAATTTGGGAATTGTAAATTGACCCAATTAGTTACTGTGGAGAGAAAATTCCGAGCTGGATATTTCTGCATCTTCTCTGATGGAATAACATGGGGCCTCCTGCAGTTTTGATAAAAGTTTAGCATTTACATTATTGCATAAGATTATTTCAGAAAGAGCACAGTAGTCATGGTAGTCCATGCCACACAGGCTTGATATGTTTAAAAGAACTTTAAAATTATGGTTTTTCAATAGAAAAGAATTGGAGGAGAAAGTCTGGCTTTTAACTGGCTTTATGACTTCACAACCTGATGGACAAAATGTTATGTTATTACAGGAGAAGCTAAGCTCCTCCTGTAATTTTAATCCTAGAGGCATTTAAATTTGATGTCATGCCACTGACCGCTAAATTTTTCATATTTTAAACATTAATTTCATGTTCATACATGAACGTGCGTTAATTATAACCATGTCATACCATACAACCGTCAACAGAATTAAACACTACAATTGAAATAATTGAAGAATATAAATAAAAGATGGAAGTACCCTCTTTATTTGAAAAAAATCAAGGACCCATTGAATTTCCCAGGGAACCACATAAATCCTTACCTGTGGGTCACAGGGACTCACTGCATTGAAAACCTAACATCACTGATCAATAATGTGTGTACTGAGGATAATCTTTTTAAAGGGACTAGAGGCAGGAATTGTGAAAGAAGAAACAAGCAGGTCCAGTTTTTTCATGCTAATGGGTGATGAAGCGCTAAAAACCAAAAAGAACGTTTCCACTCACGCTTTCTCTCCATTGTCTTGAACAGGCTGTGTGCTGCATAAAGCGCCGTTATTCGGTGGCTGAATTTCCAGTACTGTCCTGCGGATGTGACGTAAAAATTACGCTGCAGCTGCGTCCCAGACAGTTTTGAGACAGGAAGGAGCGTTGCGGTAAATTCAAACACTGTAAGGGATAGTTATGGATTCTTCTGCAGTCAGCAAACGATCCAGATCAACTGAAAGACACTAAAAAGTGGAACTACAAAGAAAAAGACTTCATCAGCGTAGAAAACAACGTTATAACTTCAGTTTGTGCTCCGTAGCGGCTTGGCTCGTGGCTGCAGTTACCCGCAGCGCCAGTCTCCGAGTCTCATTTCTTAATCTTGTTCCTAGTGAACAGAAGTTTCACATTTGTTGGGACTATATTCTGCTGCTCCTCTCATGGAGAGGAGGCGGAGTGATACGCAAATACCTGGACATGCGGTCTCCAGGACTGCAGACACGACGCCCGTTTCCCCAGATTGCTTCTTTCACGCGTTTCTTATTTCCTGAGAAACGTCTTGGCTACGCTACATCTTTAGAAGGTCCTAACAGAAGCTATCCACTTCCGGGGGTGCTGAAAAAAAGCAATCGAGGTCAGGTATACCGATCGACACCATTCATTTAGTGTGGAGGTTATTTTCCGACGCTGATATTGAGCCCATTTATACGTTTATGTGTTTGTGCAAAGAAGACAAACTGTTAAAAATATGCATGTGATTACCAGTGATTGCAAATATTCATTGAAAAGCTCATTGTATATTGTGTAATTGGCCAAATTGTGCTAAACAGGTGTAGGCGATTGGAAATTTACAGATGCCCCATAAATAATGGTCATTCTGACGCTGTTGTTGACGTAATGGCTGAAGGGAACCCCACCAAGAGGATGAAGCGCTCTCCGGCCTTCACGCCAGAGGAGATGGCGATTCTGATTGAAGAAGTGGCAGGTAAAAAAAGCATTCTCTTTGGAGGGACAAAGGGGAAAAAAGACATAGAAGCAAAGGCCAGGGCATGGCAATCAATGGCGCGTGGAAATGTCCCCATCCAGCCCTTGCAGTGTGCTGCGACTGACACCGACGCCTCGCTGAGTCCGGTTCCATCCCCCACTACCTCCAGGAAAGCTCCCCACCGCGTAGAAGCACCTGAGCACCGTGACAGGCACTGCACCTCTGGGCTCAGAGCAAGGGTGCACCTTGTGGGCCTCCTGATGTGTGGAGCAACTATTTGAATGATCCGCTCGATTTCGTCAGCGCGGTAGCCTGTAACGCATCTGAATAGCGCGATCTGACAGCACATCTAGAGGACTGAAATGCTGGCGCATGAAAGCATGTACATACACAGTGTCACTCCGTCTACGGCGACGCTGTTGGTTTGCCTACCAAAATTTGCTGTAAAGCAGCCATGATGTCTAGATACGGGTATGCGTAAATGGCCATGCTTTTATTGAGGCGAAGCAGGTGCATCTCATCATGAACAGCTGACAAATGCGTAAATATGACGTGAGTCCTCATAGATTGCGTATAATTTGCGTACAATTCACACTACCGCAATGTTTTTGTTTTTATATGTGATTTAAATACCCACAGCTTTATCTAACAAATGCTTTAAGTATAGGAGAGGCCTATCTTGCCATAATGATTAAACTTAACCACAATATTTTCTGTCATTCACTCGGTAACTACAGATTTCTTCCATCATAGATGATTGACATTATGACATGGGTAAGAAAATATGACTCAAAATACAACAACTGATCCGTAAAATGGTCATTTAAGATAATTTCCATTTTCTACTTTTTTCACGGGAAATATGTCTGTCGTTTCAAAAGTGAGCAGTAGATGGGCCTGTTGTTTCCCTTAGCAGGGGGAACGTTAAAGAAAGGTTAGAAAGAGTAGGTCTGGC
>JALJCO010010399.1:0-43873 GCA_023101725.1 Atherinomorus stipes
ACATGAAATTCACATAGAGTAAAATTAGGAACACTACCTTTGTTAAACAGAAAGCTGAGAAAGGGATGGTGAGACCCAAGCGTGATGAACTGGTGTAATCTGATATCTCAACAGAATACTGACTCACCCTAACTGATGCCTGTATTGATTGTGGTACCTTTGCACATGATTCAGCAAAGGTAAATACAGTGGCTGGCGAAGCCTCTCAAATCAGAGCCTGCAGATTTATCAACCTGCACCTCTGAGGACAGAGTGAAGCTGATTTTCAGACCAAGACTTTCACACCCACAACTGGAAAATTGATTAAATTAAACAACAGATTTGATAAAGCTGTTCACTAGTTATTAGATTTCCAATTCTAAGTTTGAAGACAAACAAACTGTATTTATTGCAGATACAAGCCATATTTTGCCATATTTACTTCACAGGAACCAATGCAACACTACTGAGTGCTTACAGTGTTACATCTTGCACTCTGTTTTTCTCTGTTACTCACATTCAATCACCGACAGCCACACTGGACACAATATGAGTTTCAGTGTCTTGTCCAAGGGCTTGTCAAAGCCTTAGACATGTGGTGGGATCCAGGGATCAGACCAACCTTCTGATTGGCGGATGATGCTCTCTCCTGAGCTACAGCCGCTGTTTGAATAAAGCCCACTGTGTCACTTCAGTTTAAAGGTGCCATGACATCAAATTTCACTTTTCTGGGGTTTTGGGGGTATAATATGATCTGTTGTGCACTGATGAGGCCATGTGAATGTCCAGAGTGAGAATCAAAGTTCCTGTTTATGGTCTGTCAGCTTTGTCTCTCTGCTCAGAAACAGTTGAATCAGACAGCAGGCTATCATTCTACGTAGTTCTATCATTCTACGTAATTTAATTGCTCCAATAAGAGCACACTATCAAGTAAACAGCGCCCCCCCCCCCCCTCTCTCTCTCTCCTAACGGCCTATGCACCGTCCGCTCCCCCTCCCCTCCCTGTCTGATTCAGCTTCGTGTAAGGAGCTAGTAGTAACTTCTCTGCAGTCAGGTCTGGATTTTCAAACAAATGGATTTAAAAGAAAACTTCTGCAGCAACACTGAGGGAGGGGGCCACAACCTTGTCATTACCTGTAAGTTTATTTATTTTCTAAATGCTGTCTTGTCTGATAAACGTAGCTCACTGTCTGGATTGTTGCTAGCAGTTAGCCTTTAGCAAACTCCGATCGCAGCTTGACCTAGATTCTCCAAATAAGGTCATAGCGAAATAAGGTGTAGCCAATCAAAATGAAGTCAACGTGGTCTCCGGGTAAAGCTCCATATCATCACCGGACCCAACTGTATTACTGAGGAAGTGAGGTCTGGCGTTTCAAAACAATACTCCGCTGTAAAAAATGCCGTTTTTTTCTTTGGAGTATTTACATATGCAGTAATGCCAACAACATAAACTAGTTTTTAACTGCTATGTCATCACTCCTTTAAGGCCTAGTCCACACGGAGCTGAAGCCGGTTTAGGTGTGAAACCGATGGCAGAAATCCGGGGAAAGGTTTCACGATCCCCATGAAACCGCCGTAGCACATCATACAAGGCTGTGGGTGGCGTTATGATGGTAAAGTAACACTCCAAACCTAGAACAAGACAGCCGATGTGCAAATAAAGACTCACCGCATGTCGCTGGAAATCAACAAAGGAAGAGCAGAAAGGTAGAGATGGCTGAGGATTTACGAGGCAAACGCTAAAGTTTTCTACACAGTTGAAAACAGTCGCTTACCAACGCCATTGCTGTTGTGAATTTTTTTTCAATGAACTTTATTGTTTTTGTGAATGAGACCAACGCACGTTGTCACCCCCCCCCCTCCTTGCGCGGTTATGCCGTCCCCATGAAACACAAACCTGTCGAGATTTCAAACCTTTCCACCTTGGAACCCGGTTTCAGAGATGACCCGTTGCAGGAGGCTTATCCCTGGTTTCGTGAGGATGATAGGGCAGATTTCTTACATTTTTTGATGGTTTTGCTGTAATTCGGCGCCATGTGGACGACCCCTAAATAGTATGCTACTCTCTACAGCTTTTTTTATTCTCTCATTTTGGTGAACATGTCGGCAGGATCCATGTGCCACTGGTAATAAGTCCATGGATTTGTAATTTGTGGCACCCTGCGTGGAGCATGAGGACGTGCTTTTAGTAATTTCATAGAATGAGAGGAGAGATGTGACAGCGTGGGGTCTTGTCACTATGCCTGCGATTGATGATTCGCCCTGGCTTCTTGGCCATAGGGGGTATTCCTTTGGCTGACTGGATATTGCGCATGACTCTCACCTGGCCCTCCTTGCGTACCTGCCATATTCTCGGGTGAGAGTCATGCACGCTAACCAGCTGGCCAAAGGGATATCCCTGTGGCAAAATAGCTCGGGCGCATGATCAATCATAACCATAGTGGCAGGACTCCACACTGTCACAGACAAAATGATTTTCTTTTTCCTCGCACATCAATGTGAAGGCCTCCAACTTATCCTGTGCTATACAGAAATCTTAAATAATAGCTTAAAAATAATAAGTTAGGAACATTGCACTGTCACATTGATTTTATAGTAAATGCATAAATAAACCTGACCAGGCTATGAGGTCTTATTCTAATTAACAGGATAAAACTTATTTTTCGCTTTTACAATGTATTTACAATGTATTTACAATGTAAATATCAAATGCCTCTGCTCATTTCACTTGTGTGCCTGCATATCAGTTTTCTACTAAACTGCAATCACTTACTTTGAAGCCATCATTTTCAGCAGGGGATTGGACCAGGGCCTGCTTCTGGCATAGGCCATATATGTGGTTGTATATACTGTATATAAGTGATGAGTAATAATGATAATGATGATAAATTATTATAGATAACAAAAATAACAGTCATCAATCATTTTCTTTACTGCTTATCCAGCTCAAGGTCGCAGGAGCCTATCCCAGCTATTATCAGGTGAGAAGCAGGGTACACCCTGGACAGGTCGCCAGTCTGTCACAGGGCCAACACAGAGAGACAGACAACCATTCACACTCACACTCATTCCTAGGGGCAATTTAGAGTAACCAATTAACCTAACATGCATGTCTTTGGATGGTGGGAGGAAGCCAGAGTACTCGGAGAAAATCCACGCATACATGGGGAGAACACCGACCTTCTTACTGTGAGGCTGCAGTGCTAATCACCACGCCACCATGCAGCCCTAAAAATGAATAATCATAGCCTAATTTAGAACCCAACTTGTACCCCTCTTCCCATACTTTGTCAATGAAAGACAAAGAAGTGCAGATTACCATAAATACCCCCCCCCCCCCCCACCCCCTTTTTATTCACATTGTTGTTGAGTTTCCGGCAGGGGCATATCTCACGTAGCAGTTAATGACAGATGTCAACAATTTATCAAAATGCTAAGAAACAGCTTTTGGGAAGTAAAGAAAAGATGGCTTAGTGTAGAGGTATGTACTTTCCCCCAGCATTAAAAGCTTGTTAAGCTGTTATGTGTTCCTGCTGAAGGCTAGCTAAACTAACATGGAGTAGTTTCCACACCATGCTGCTACTGCTGCAGCTGCTGTGGGAGACCTCATTTTGTAGCAATGCACAATCACAGATGATGATAATTGATGTTTTTTAACATAGGCTATTAAGTTTTAGTCTGTCAGCTGCAGCTAGAAGTTGTACTATAACCTACAGTTACAGGAAAATCTATGTCTGTCCACATTCACTGAAGGTCCTGCAAATCCAGCTGTCATTTTAAAGAGATTTATTTCTTCTTTTAGGTTTTGAAATAAAATCATATTTTCTTCAGTGGGACTCAACTGTATAAAAAAGGTTAAATAGATAAAAAAAAAAAATAGGGATGTTTGATATAGGCTTTTTTTTTTTTTAACCTATATCTGATATACTAATATTGTCCAACTCTTAAATTCCAATATCTGAATCAGATATATGCAGAGAACTATGAGGTTGCATCTTTGATATTCTGAGAGATACAACTATAATATTCTGCTCTGAGAGCAAAGATTCCAAAATCTCCTTAACTCAGCCAGAGGAGTTCATTTTGGACATCTGGCTGCCAGATATCAGACACTAGCAGGTATTAGCCAACATGTGGCTAATTCTAATGTTTCTGTCAACTTGGTAACTTAACCAACAACTTATAACCAGACATATTATAAGCAGCTTCAAAGCAAGTCAGTCTGTAGCAGCCGCAGCTGCACCGCAGTCACATGACTCTGAAAGGAATGCTAGGATATGAAGTTCCTCCAGGAAAACAGGGACTTTTATACATGCTGGAACACTGCTAATGGAACAAGATCTCACGAGATCTCGTTTTTCAAAATATCGGTCCAATAAACCGATACCAATATTTTCCGATATCACATTTTAATGCCAATATTGGCCGATAATATTGGTAGGCCAATAATATCGGGCATCCCTAATAAAAATGTAGGGTTTTGTGGGAAACAACATGGGAAAAATCTTTGATTGCCAAGAAAATGTCAAGAAAGATAAATTCAATATAAAACATATTACTGCTTTTTGACATTACAGCGGGGAAAAAAAGAATTGAACACGCCAACATTTTTCTTAGATGTAAATGTATTTCTAGTTGAGCTATTGACATGACATGACAACCCAAGTAATGTGCACATACAAAGAAATCCTAACATTTATGTCCATAAATGAAATTATGTGTAATATAGTGAAATGACACAGGGAATAAGTATCAAACACATGAAGAAATGGAGGGGGCAAAAAGATATAGAAAGCCAAGAAAGCAACTAGAGTCTGTCAGTATTTAGAAAGTAATCCTGTCCCCTATCAGTGCAAAGTAATATCAGCTGGTTTAGTCCTGATTGATGCCTTTAAAAAGGTTTCTCATCACCAAGGTGTCAGACAAGAAGCATTCCAAGAAGGTTTAAAGCAAAGAGCTGTCTGACCTACGCAACCTTATTATTGCAAACACACTGCAGGCATTGGTTCCAGGTGCATTTCTAAACTTCTGAAAGTTCCAGTGAGCACCATTGGGGCCATTATCCGGAAATGGAAAGAACACGCCATCATCATAAACCTGCCATGGCCAGGTGCTCCTCGCAAGATTTCAGACAGAGGAGCCAGAACAATAATTAGAAAGGTTCTCCAACAGACCAGGACCACTCGTGGAGAGCTTCAGAAAGACCTGGAATCAGCAGGTACAGTTGTTTCAGAGAAAACAAGAAGTAATGCACTCAACCGTCATGGCCTTCACGCACGCACACCACGCAAGACTCCATTTCTGAAGAAAAAGCATGTTGATGCTTGTTTGAAGTTTACAACACAACATCTGAACAAACCCATGACATTCTAGGAAACATAGTCTGGTCAGATGAGACCAAAACTGAACTCTTCAGATGCCATAAGACACAACCGCACTTGACCCCAAAACACCATTGCAACAGTGAAGTTTGGAGGTGGGAACATGATGGTGGGGGCTGTTTTTCAGCATGTGGTACTGGCAGACTTCATATCATTGAAGGAAGAATGAATGGAGAAAAATAGAGAGACATTCTGGGCCAGAATCTGCTGACATCTGCTGAAGATGAAAAGAGGCTGGATCTTTCAGCAAGACAACCATCCCAAGCACACAGCCAAGGAAACACACACCTGGTTTAAGAAAATGAAAATAAAACTACAAGAACAGCCCAGTCAATCACCCGACCCTATAGAACTGAAGATACGAGTTCACTGAAGTGACCCCCAAAACCTTGAAGATTTGAAGGCAGGTTTTGTTGAAGAATGGGCCAAAATCACACCTGAGCAATGTATTCCACTGCTTTCTCCATACAGGAGGCGTCTGGAGGCTGGAATCACCAACAAAGGTTTTTGTACTGAATACATTTCAGTAAGCGTATTCAATACTTATTCCCTGTGCCTTTTCACTATTTTGCACAAGACATGGACATAAATGTTGGGATTTCTTTGTATGTGTGCATTACTTGGGTTGTTGCCAATACATGGTGAACATTTCATGTCAATAGCTCTACTAGAAATATATTTTCTGAGAAAAATGTTGACATGTTCAATACCGTTTTTCCCCACTGTACGTTGTGGAAATCCAACGTAATTACTCCAGAAAAAAAGAAAACCTCTGTTATTATGATATAATATTATTCAACATCTAATGTATATACTGGTATTTAAAATATTCGGTGGTTCTTTATCTTTAGTCAAAGTTATTGAGAGCCATCGTGGAAGGCTCACTGAGTCACTTGCAGCTGTGGAGCCGCAGGTTGCAGACTCCTGCTCTAGAAGCTGCTGCAGAGGTCTTCTCATCATCACTGCTACACTATGTATGTATGTAGTCATTACTATTATTAGTTAATTTAAAAAACTAAACAGTAACTGAATGTTTCAGTTAATTTGGTTACTAATAACAGTAATAGATCATTGATAAAGTTTAAACAAAGTCGACCACATGAAAAAAAAGACAACAGACTGAATGCAGTGGTATAACTGTGGATGTCCCGGCTGAATTCAGACAGTTGTTGGCTGACAGAATGTTGTCAGTCATCAAGGAGCAGCCACTGACTTCTGTCATTATTACAGCAGGAGTCATGTTTCAAATTCGGACACATTTGGATATGATCCTGTCACAACTCTGTAACAATATTCTCATCAGACACACAAGCAGTTCATCATGGTCTGTTCATCAAGAACAGGGGTGTCAAAAGTTGGTCCTTGCAGGCCACTGTCCTGCAGGTCTTCACTGTTTCTCTGCTTCAACGCACCTGACTGATATTAAATGGATCCAACAGCCTATGAAGTTCTGCACAATGACTCAGCTGTGCCTGCGCCAGGTTGCACAGAAACCCTTCAGGATTGTGACCCTCAAGGACAGGAACTGGATACCCCTGATCTAGAATTGTACTGTAGGCGCTAGGATAGCGGGGCACCAAAAGTGGTGGTCCCTGGATTGGACTATTTGCTGCTTAAAGGTTACAAAAGCATAAGAGCTTGTTTTTTTTTGTTTTTATAGCACTTGCAGCACTTGTCTCTAACTTTGAAAGATGTTTTGTAACAATGTGTGGTGAAGACAATCCAAAAGTAGGAACACACAGAGGCCACCAGGTGCGAAATAGAAGGGATAACTCGATTAACAGGACAAAATTAAAGCTGTTGCAGGGCTGGAACTCCAGGAGATGTAAATTTATTAACAACTAAACAGGTAGCAAGGAATGAGACAGAAACAAACAGGTGGTGAGACAACAATTTGACAAGGAAGCAAGAAAATGGATTAGTTTTTACACTGAGGAAGGTAATGACTGACCCAAACAGGTGAGTGGGAGGCAGGTGTAGAACTAATGCAGCAAAAATAACTGGAATGAATAAAGGCCAACAATTACAATATAAAACAGGAAGCCCGGAAAACAGAAATTATGTGAGCCAAAGATTTAACAAAAACTAAATCAGTTTAACTGGCAACACTAAGTTTATGACCTTCTGCAAGCAATTATCAAAAACCCTCACAGCTTTCTTTAACTTAAGTTGCAAATTTTGTGCTATGTTTCACATGTCAGATTGCACCATTTTCCTTTACCATTTGTTTTTTACAACTCAGCTTTTCACTTACTGATGACATATTTATAAAGTTAATTTTCCCTTTTTAAAATTTTCTTAAACATCGTGCCATGAATGTGATTTAAAAGAACTCGTGAAGACATATCGTATGGTCAAAGGCACCTTTGACAACAAAGGAAAAGGGAAAGAGAAATTGCTTGAAGCATCTATCTGATCTATTGCAGTGTGCAGCCATAAAAGCAGAAAGTAAAATTTGTACATGTTGGTAATATTAATGTTTTTACCCTCATACTTCTGATCAGCCCATCCCTGTTTGTGTTTGCTTTCTTGAGATGGCTGCAGGTATTGAATAGATTGTTAGTGTCATCCTGCGTGAAACAGTTACAGAATCACTTGTATGCAACAACAATTCTGATTTCCACTCTCTACTTTCCACCTCAGTAAAGAGCCTGCTTTTCCGTTCATTGGCATTGAACTCTCCCTTCTGCTCTGAGCCATGAAGTCATGCTTGCATCAGCTGATTAACATCAGCTCCTTTATCTATCCTTTGCCACAGGCATTTTTCTTATGAGGATATTTTGACATGGAACAGCCTGAAAGGGGCAGGTGTGAATACAAGAGTTATGGCTGAATTCCATCAAGCTGCTTCAGTTTCAGGGCAATGGCTGTCTACGTGCTGACTCACTTGCACACTGTCATGGTGGCTTATTGACTCAGAGCCACCATGAATGTCATACATTTTGTAACAAGTTTGTTCTCCAACCATAAAAGTTGATGAATTCCTGCCGTGACAAAGACCAATCAGTGGTTTGGTTATGATCTGGGTGGCTGCCAGATGTGTCAGTGTTTTTGAAGCTGCTTCTGTAGCTCCCAAAACCAAACCCTACTGACTTTTATGCTGGCCTTCTATGGGATAAATCTTGTGCCACTACAAAGCGAATATGAATTCTTTATATTTGAATTTGAATCATTTAATTTGAACCTGAACATGCTGGTTTGAGTAATTGCTTTAAAAAATTGAATCTGAATGGTCCAAAGTAATACAAAGTACAAATTTGTACCATTTCAACCCTAAGGGTACCTGCAGCATTGAAAAATGTGCACAGCTTGTACAATAACTATAAATAGCAGTCCTTCTTAAAGGAGTGATGACATAGCAGTTAAAAACTAGTTTATGTTGTTGGCATTACTGTATATGTAAATACTCCAAAGAAAAAAACGGCATTTTTTACAGCGGAGTATTGTTTTGAAACGCCAGACCTCACTTCCTCAGTAATACAGTTGGGTCCGGTGATGATATGGAGCTTTACCCGGAGACCACGTTGACTTCATTTTGATTGGCTACACCTTATTTGGCTATGACCTTATTTGGAGAATCTAGGTCAAGCTGCGGTCGAAGTTTGCAAAAGGCTAACTGCTAGCAACAATTCAGACAGTGAGCTACGTTTATCAGACAAGACAGCATTTAGAAAATAAATAAACTTACAGGTAATGACAAGGTTGTGGTCGCCTCCCTCAGTGTTGCTGCAGAAGTTTTCTTTTAAATCCATTTGTTTGAAAACCAAGACCTGACTGCACAGAAGTTACTACTAGCCCCATACACGAAGCTGAATCAGACAGGGAGGGGAGGGGGAGCGGACGGTGCAGAGGCCGTTAGGAGAGAGAGGGGGGGGGGGGCGCTGTTTACTTGATAGTGTGCTCTTATTGGAGCAATTGAATTACGTAGAATGATAGAACTACGTAGAATGATAGCCTGCTGTCTGATTCAACTGTTTCTGAGCAGAGAGACTAAGCTGACAGACCATAAACAGGAACTTTGATTCTCACTCTGGACATTCACATGGCCTCATCAGTGCACAACAGATCATATTATACCCCCAAAACCCCAGAAAAGTGAAATTTGATGTCATGGCACCTTTAGCAGTAGTATAATTATAGTTATTATATTATGATTTTTATAATGATAGTAATCATAGTAAAATTAAATGTATAATTATATATTTGTTTGACCGAATATTTATATGATAATTATTCATTTATTATTATTCATTGATTGTTGTCATTATCTCTATTTTATTGACTTTTATTCATCAGTTTTACATGGTTTATTTGACCTATGGCTAAACCACGCCCCCAAACGCAATGAGCCAATCACAGTGTGCACAGCCATCCCATACACTCGGACATTCTCTGCTTAAACGCCATTGAAATGCATTAAAGTTAGTCCGTTAGACCACAACATCAACTGAACGTGGATAAAATGAACAAGGATGTCTACATCTGTTCTAAGGTAAGGGAACATCGTATTTGAGGCACATGTTGTCACTTTGCTCGAAAGAAATATGAAGTTACCTTCCCTAACGGTACGTTTAAGTTGGCTAACGCTAGCTAAACATGCTAGTTTTGGTACGTGGTAACGGTACATAAGACGCTGTCGTGTAGTTCAGGTGTCATGTAGTAATGTCGATAACGACACGCCTCTGGCTTCCAAGCTGCAGCCAGACTGCTCCGCTTCCGTGGCTGTTTGATCAGTTTTTGTCAGATGATCACTTTTTGGCACAACAACAGCAGCTGTGCAGCAGTTTGTGCAAGAAACTGAGGGAGCGCGCACTAGTCACATTTCAGGTGTAGCGTGGTAAAATGAGTTTCTAAATAGACACATATGTACAATATATACACATTGTATTACACACACGGACACACCCACACACACACCCATCATTTGTACTTAAATTGGGGGGACATTCACTGACATAATGCATTCCCTTGCCCCTTACCCTAACCCTAACTACCACAACTGATTGCCTAAACCTAACCCTTGCCCTAACCCTAACCTAAACCCAATTGTAACCTACACTTTAAAACAAAATCTTGACCCTCAAAAATGGGTTTATCTTTGGCTTTTTTTAGTGAGGACCAGTGAAAATGTCCTCACTTTGCTGGTTAAACACGCAAAATGGTCCTCACAGTGTAGCCAAGTACAGGAAAACACACACACACACTAAAATATCAGTAAAAAAAAAAAAAAACACAATATAAATTGTTCTATTGTTTGTAAATAAAAAATACAAATATTATGTCTGACTCCTATCTTAAGTTCTTCATTTATAAGTGTCTTCTCCCTCAGATCCTCTAGAAGACGCTTTAAAGTCTTCATCTTTTCACAGCTGGCCTTGGTATTTTTTTTTCTGTCCTTCTCACTTCATAATTTCGAAGCTTCCCATAAATTGGTGGATTGTGGCCTTGAGAGAGGCCAAACATAGCATAGCTCTGATCCTGGTAGAAAGAGGGACAAACATTATCTTATTTTACACAAATCACTTGGACATCATTTATGTCTGATTTACATAATACATCACATTATATCACACCTTCAGTTATTACTTGTCAGTCACTAGCTCTGCGTGTGTATCAGGACTGGCTACTCAACAACATATTGGAGTCTGTACACTCAAGTGTAAAATCAGTAATGTGTTGATATGAATGAAAGTACAGATGCTGGCATGAAAAAGTTCCCCTTTCTGCTGACTGCCAGCCACTTACCAACCACTTACCAGCGACTTGTCTGCTAATTCAATCGCACACAGGAACACCTGTGTGCCGAGGGGAAACGGTTTCAGAGCATAAATGAATGCCTGGAACAAGGACGTTTCCACACGCCAAGTTTGGACACTATGCCTGATGACGTATTTGCGGGACAAATCGTTCAACCAGGGATAGTGCAGTAATAGTGCACTATTACTGCACCACTTCTGGCAGAAAAAGGCGGAACTTTTTCATGCCCGCATCTGTACATGAGGTTTTATCAAACATGAAAAACATTTTGCTGTAGTTAGAGATTGATGCAATTATTCTTTCTGTGTGACGTCTCCTGTTTAAATACTCTGGTCAAACAGCATAGTACCAGTCACACCGGGCTTATTTCTATCACAGCATTCACAACATTAGCTGTGATCTACACCTGTATTATTCAAAGAATGATTTATAAAGTTTCATAGATGACATAACTTTAACAGTGAGCACTAAACGTGCGTGAGGCTGACTAGCTGAGAAGGATTTCCCTGGTGAACAGATTATTAGAGGCGGCTTATCGACTTGTGAAAAGTAACTCCCAGTTAGCTGCTTTCGATGCTCCGCCTATCACAGCAAGAAAACACTGCACAGCTCTGGTATCGTTCATCCACAGTTGCTGCGAGCTGAACTGTGACTGGTCCAAGATGGCCGCCCTGCGGCTCGTCTGCTCCCATATGCGGCAGCGGTCAATGCTGCTTCTACTCTTTATGATGATGTATCCCTCCCCCTTGCTTTCCCCCTTGCCCTGCCCCCCCTGCTGGTAGCCCTTGGTAAAACCATTGACTGTCCTATGGGTAAGACTAAGTTTAACACGATCTGCAATCAACTACATCTGCCTGTCGCCAGGTCCCGGATGTGTGGCACAAAAGTTTGAATATAAGAACTGAACTTGAATTAGAGAACTGAATTTGAAATTGAAAAATGAATTTGAATTTAAGGACCAAATTTTAATTTGAGGACTGAATTTCAATTATGAAATTAATTAGGGAACCAAATTTTTCAAATACAAAAAACACAGTTTAAATTTTTTATTACAATACACATTCAAAAAACAAAGATTCAATATCAAAAAAGGCCATTCAGATTAAATTTTTTAAAGCAATTGACCTATGGCTAAGCCACGCCCCCTCCACTCACTCGGACAAACAACATTCAGTGACAGGCGCTATGCGACATCTCGTGAGATGACAGCTGTCAACAAGGACAGCAGACGCGTGATCAGACAGAGAGATCATGACGAGATAAGTTAAAAAACATAAAAACAAAACAAACAAACCAAAAAAATTGTTCACGTCTTAAACTGGGAGTCGAAATTAAGCCTGTGAAGTCTCTGAATGTGACTCGTGTCGCTCCCTCAGTTTCTTGCCCAAACTGCTGCACTGCTGCTGTTGTTGTGCCAAAAAGTGATCGTCTGACAAAAACTGATCAAACAGCCATGGAAGCGGAGCAGTCTGGCTGCAGCTTGGAAGCCAGAGGCGTGTCATTATCGACGTTACTTCACCGGCTCTGGCGCAGAACAGTGTCCACCTTAATGCAGCTCGTGGTCGGCCTGAGTGTTGCAAGTCACACCGCGTCTCCTGCTGTGGCAAAAGCCAGCAGAGGCCCAGCTTTTTGGATGCCTGTAATAGTGTCTGAGCCCCATACATGAATCCATGCTCATTCAAGGCACAAAGGTATGGTCAACAGGCTCCCTGTTGAAAATGCCCGTATAAGCGTTTCTCGCCGAGATATTGCCATTGGGGGATTTTCGCTGCTGCGTTCCAGCGAAGGCTCGGAGCTGCTTCCAACCCTCGTGGCCTTCATATTTTTGACACTAGCTACCATCTACACTTGAAATTTCACCGATCAGAAGTTCAGAAATAAAGTTATGAGCTCTGCTTTTTCACCGGCTCTCGCGTAGAACAGTGTCCGCCTTAATGCTGCTCGTGGTTGGCCTGAGTGTTGCAAGTCAGTAATCGACGTGTTGTACTACACGACAGCGTCTCATGTACCATTACCACGTAACAGAATATCACGTTTGGCTAGCGTTAGCCAACTTAAACTAACGTTAGGGAAGGTAACTTCATATTTCTTTCCAGCAAAGTGACAACTTGTTTCCTCAAATACGATGTTGCCATACCTTAGAACAGATGTAGACATCCTTGTTCATTTTATCCACGCTCAGTTGATGTTGTGGTCTGCTGCATAACTTTGGCTTGATGTGACTTGGTAAAAGGCAAAAAATACACCCAGTCGCCTAGCCTCTCAGGAGGGGGGGGGGGGGGGGGGGTAGTGTCAGAGTTGCATGTACCCCGTGCACACCGTTTGACCATTTTAAACTAAAAAGAACACATAAAAACAAACAAAAACGGACTAACTTCGATGCATTTCAATGGACGTTCAAGCTGAGAATGTCCGAGTGTATGGGATAGCTGTGCGCACTGTGATTGGCTCATCGCGTGTGGGGGCGTGGTTTAGCCATAGGTCAATTATTCAAACTGGCATGTTTATATGGGATTCGATTTGTATTTATTATATCTACTTTGGATTTATTATATTTATTATATCTAATCCCATATGTTCAGGTTCAAATTGAATGATTCAAATTCAAATATAAAGAATTCATATTCACTCTGTAGTGGAACAAGATTGATCCCATAGCCTTCTATCTTTACCCCCCGCCAAGGGGGTTACTGTTTGTTTTCAGTGGCGTTGGTTTGTCTGTCTGTCTGTCAGCAACTTTACGGAAAAAGTACTGGATGGATTGACCTGAAATTTTTACCAGCTGTGTGCTTCAGCCCAAGGACGAACCCATTAAATTTTGGTGGTAATCCAAATCACCTTCTGGATCCTGGAATTTTTTGAAGGATTCTTTATTATTGAGAGGGCTGCTTGGCGGAGGTCTGCGCTCTCCAAGTGCTTTTCTAGTTTTATTGTTTGTTCATGCTTACATACAGTTTGTAAATATGTAGGCTGTAATATGGGGCATCCAGAGTCAAATTGTCATTGGCTTCCCACCTTAGTCTATTGATTGATTGATTGATTTTGTTGGGAGGAAGATGAATAGATACAACCAGGACTTGTAACCAGAAACCTTGGCAAGTACTTTTCTGCTGTACAGTATAAATGCCTGTATCTGACAAAAACCATGATGAAATGTGTCAAAATGACCACAAGCCTGTAGATCAGTTGCATACCATTTCCCCAAAAGCACTTGGAGGGCGCAGACCTCCGCCAAGCAGCTCGACTCCTTTATTTTTGTATGTTCTGGATCATAGTATCTGGAATTTTCTCTGGATCTGGATCAACTTTTGAAACATTATAGAACTCATTGAGATCCTTTCATGTAACGTTTTACAAAACACTCAGGGCCATTTGTATGGAGTTATATGGAAAAATTCCCCAAATTTGGCCTTTTAGGGTGCTGTTCATGTAAAACTGTTTGGGCGTTTATAAGGAGATTTAATTTTCACCATGGGATGGCGGCCAGAACGCACAGGACTCGCTTGTACAGTTAACTGTCTTTACTGGTCATTCTTAATCACAAAAGCACAGTAATGCAACAATTTCGCAGGTTCGCAGGTGAGGAATTCCAGAACTAGTTGGTGAATGCCTGGATGGACGTCAGTGTGGTCTATTAACACAGAAATACAAAGCCATGAGGAACATTCTTTTGGCAAATAAACATATTCAAGGTACTGACCAGGGTTTTTTTTTCCTGTTTTATTATGGTTCTGATTTTACAAAGGCATGTCATATTAGCTGTTTTTATAATTCTTAAGTCTATATTTTAATACTTGTAGTTCTTATTTGTTCTTATTGACATGTATTTGATTTAGTCTTTTAACATCAACTCCAGTGTTTTCCTCATGGCGGTCCTCCACGCTGGGAGCTTTGCTTTTTGGTCTGTGGGGTTGTTTCCATTGGGGGGCTCTCTTGGTTGGGGTGGCTGGGGTGTCCTGCTCTGCAATTGCAAGGTTGTGGTGTGGGCCCCTGGCGGCCGGGACCTGGGGGGTCCCCGTGGTGGTGGCTTCGGAGACCATGATGGCTCCCAGTGTGGACGGATCCCCAAGATATCGTTTCCTCACAGCAGCGCCAAACCAGGCTATATTTATTAAGTTATAACAAATACTGAGGGAGGGTGTATGCATGTGTGTGTGTGTGGGAGGTAGAGAATTGTGTAATTGTTTGTCTAATTGTCATTTTATTAAAATGTTGATTTTAATATGTAAAGCACTTTGTGCTACATTTGTATGAAAAGTGCTTTATAAATAAATTTCATTAATTCATTTATATTAATTATTACTAATAAATCCCATACAGTTAGAACTAAACATGCATGTGTGTTCAAGGCTAACAGTTACAGAAACTGGCATGTAGCAGGTCAGCTAGCTTAATAGCATAAAAAGGCACACAGCTGGTGAAAATTTCAGGTCAATCCCCTTTTTCCGTAAAGTTGCTGACAGACAGACAAACCAACGCCACTGAAAACATTACCTCCTTGGCAGAGGTAATCAGTAATTTAGGTGAAAATAATTAACCTGACTCAGTATTTTAAATGTGGTTATTTCATATGACTGATTTACTTTTCACCAGAAAAAAACGTACTTGGTCAGCATTAAAAAAGGTGCCTTACAGTAGGTGCCTAAGTCTGGTGTTAGAGAGCTACTATTCATTTCTATCAATTTTTAGAACATACCCACCCCAAAACACCTGAATCAAATGGCTTCTGTAATTCTCTCATGCACATCATTCAGATCTGCAGAGGCCTGATAACGAACCACTCATCCGATTCAGGTGTGTTGGAGAAGGGATGCAACCAAAATGTGCAGGATTGTAGCTCTCAAGGACTGGACTTGGGCACCCCAGTTTGAAAGGAAATTCAAAAAATACAGTAACACAGAACAGCTCAAATATGACTTATTTCTGTGAAGAGTATTACGTATTCAGAGTTTATAGTGCAGGTCAGGTAAATTTCCTTAAGTTTATCTGTTGATGTCAGGGTTTGGACGACCCTGGTGGTTTTGCTGAGTTTAGTCACTCCAGGCAACATTAGCCTAATGAGTGCCTCTATTTCCCACAGATGTTCACTATTTGTTTCCGCTACTCCTATTCTCTTAACTTTGTCATTCCTTTGTGTTCAGAGATCAGGAAAAAATCCTTGCTAGTTTTCCATTGTTGTATCACCTTTTCCATCCTGTTCCTAACCTTGTGGTATTCGACACAACAAAAAAGTTTCCTCAACTGATGAGCTATTTTACTGTGTCTATACCATGTACTCTTGCATTTGTGCAGGTTTCCACAGTTTCCACCCACAGTCTGAAGATATGTAGGTTAGATGAGCTGCTGACTGAATTACTCTGAAAGTGTGTTATGGATAAGAATGTGTCTGTGTGTGAACCCTATTAAAAAGCTGAGGGTGTTGTTGCCTCTAATCCTGGTGTGCTGAGATGGGTTCCAGCCTAGTAAGCATGTATATTACAGAAAATTGATAGATGGAAGATCTGAGTCTGAGAAGCATCACAGAGATTGTGTAGAAAATTTCCACTGTAGTCTATGGAAGCAAGTCCTCATCAGTTGCATGTTAGCTGATAGGTGGTTATATGTTACCCTCATGATGTCACTTTAAATGTGAGGAAAAAAAGCAAATTTTTAAAATCTTCTTGAGTTTTAGTGCAAACCTGTAGAATTTAAAGGGACTAGAGGCCGGAATTTAAAAACAAACATGCATGTCCATTTTTTTTTTATACTAATGGGTGACGAAGCGCTAAATACCAAAAATAACGTTTGCACCCGCATTTCTTTCTGTTGCCTTGAACAGGCAGACATGCTGCACTTTTACATGCAGGAAAAAGAAGACGGTTGCGGTAAATTCAAACACTGTAAGTGATAGTTATGGATTCTTCTGCCATCAGCAAATGATCCAGATCAACTAAAAGACCACTAAAAAGTATAACTATGAAGAAAAATGTTAGTAAACAACATTATAGCTTCAGTTTGTGCACGCTCCCGTGACGGCTTGGCGTGTGGCTGCAGTTTCCTGAAGCGCCAGTCGCGGCAGTCACGAGTTTTGTTTCTTAATCTTGCCTCAAGGCCCTTTAAATGAAAACCCAAAACATGCAAAACACAGAATATATATTCATAGGCTATGTATCTTATTCAATGCAGAATTTCGAAAACATGACAAACACTAAGTGAGACATTTAGTTATTCCTTGAAAAATATTTGCTCATCATATATTTAATGGAAGCAATGGAAAATTTCTCAGAAATTTTGACAGGATCTTATTTCCACTGAGTGGGAACTTCTCATTTAACTCATTGGCTGCCAGCCATAGAGTAAGCCCCGTTTCCACCTGCGTGTCTGGGTCGGGTTGGGTCGGGCGGGTTTTGGGACGGATTCAGAGGGTACGGAAAGTCTTCAGACCCCTTTAAACTCTTCACTCTGTTTCATTGCAGCCATTTCCTAAAATCAAAAAGGTTTATTTTATTTCTCATTCATTAGTAAGTATTGATGAAATTAAAGCAGTTTTGCGGCAGAAAATCCATTTTATATAGGCCCGCTCTGGCTGCCCCACTCCTTCACATTATATGAACATACGCTGATCGCGAAAAAATCTAAATATTTCATGTAGGAGTCAGAGTGATACAGAAATGTTACTGGGAAGTTAGTGCACGTATAAACACCTAGAAATAAGGTTCAGGTTGAAAAAAAAGAAACTTATCCTTTAAATGGCAGCACTTGAACGCAGCAGCCGCTTTTCCTTTCTACCCCTCCCGTCGCTCACATCCCTGCCGCGCAGGTAAAACAACTGCTTGTTATAAGTTTGATAGTTCTGCTGCTCCTAGTTGTTGTCTACATTAAGATAAAGAAGAAATATTTCTAATAATCTTTTGCTGCGTTTATCATAATAATAGACACAGATATGGTTTAAGTGCGTTGGCTGTTGTATCTTATGGCTGCGATATGTAGGTCAAATTTCCGTGCGCTGTTGAAGTTGCATCGCTGAGTCATTTAAAAAAAAAAAAAAAAAAAAAAAATTAAACACCAGTCAAAATGCTTCATACACTTTACAAACTGTTAATATTGAAAAGAAACGAATGTTTTGTTACAAATCTTTAGTCAGACCCCCTTGTGAGAACGAAGCGGATATTTTGTGGTGATTCATCCGTGTTTACAGACTTTTTTACTGCGACAGCTTTAAAGTTGTACTTCCATGGTCATTTCATTAATATTTCTGTGTTCTCCATTATTATTAAATGCATTCTGCATCGTTTCTGTTTAAAAAAACCTTCTGGTTGCTTTGTATCCAGCTGTATTTGTATACTAGAAGAGAGGCTTGTGGTCCAACGGCAGGCTTTTCCGGGTTCTTCTCATGAATTTCCATCTGATTGGCTGGCTCCCATCAGTGTATGAAGGAAGCTCCGCCCTCCGCTCTTATTTTGTTACAGACAGGAAATAGAGCCGACAAACAAGTTTGTTCCGCCATGCTAACAAACAGTTAACTAATTAGCTTCTCAACTCCGAAGCTACTAGTCTTTACTTCTAGTGTGTAGTGGAGGGTTACCTGCCTTCCAATGGACAGATAGAAACCCCACGTGGGATACGCTATTTGAAATGTGACGTAGAAGTGCAAGGCTGTTCCCGATTCGCTCTTTTCTTCGTATTGTTTCTCTGATGAGAAAGAACAGCCGACTGGGGGGAACGCAACGCTAGCAAGTCAGCATGTGTAAGTAAACAAGGGGAAACCCTCCGTATTTCAGAAGGAGCAAGTTAAACGGAAGGAGGCCTTTAAAGACGTGACTATTATGCAACACCATAATAATGCCATAATAAGTAAACATCTGTAAATAATGACGAATCACCACGAAAAAGCCGCTTTGAGCTCACGGGGGGGGGGGGGGTCTGACTAATGTTTCGTGGCAAAACATTGGTGAAATAAAGGAGTTTGTGGCAGATAATGCCTTATTTAGAGGCTGGACGCGATTGCCCCATCACTGCAAATATATGGCACATACGCTGATCTTGAGTGGATCTAAATATCTCCCGACGGAATTCGGAATTCAAGTTGCACCAAAACTGTCTGGGTGAGTAAATTAACATATGTCATTGCTAGAAAATAGGTCCAGATTGAAAAAAAACGAAGTTCCCCTTTAACAACTTGGTTGGGATGGGATCAAGAATGCAGGTAGAAGGTTTGGATGCCACAATTAGTTTGGTTAACTCAGAAATCTGTGCAGAGCAGAAATGATTGAGGATCGACCGATATGGTTTTTTTCTTGGCCGATACCGATACTGATTATTAGTGATCATGGAGGCTGATAACCGATATTAGGAGCCCATATTCATTTACAGTAAAAATGTAAAAACTGTCGTAAAAGAAAGTGAGATTTCCTCTTGTCTGGTGTCATGACAAATTTTATCTCTACAACTTCTCATTTAGTTTTTACACACACTTCTTTTTTTTTTTATCACAGATCTGTGATACCAGCAGGACCTGGACTACTGAGCTAGGTTTTCTCTCACTGAGGTAACTTCAGGGTGAACTCTGGGTTTTCCATCCTACCATGCTGGTTCACTTATCAGTGTAAATCACCATGGTAACTGATGTATGCCTAACCTGCTCCAGAGGAGGTTCTGGATCAGAGATCAGTCACCACCTCCTGACCAATCAGATCTCTTGGAAAATGTCCTGCCCATTCGTAAAACATCCTGTAGGTGTTGGTGTGCAGTTCTAACAGGAGCCCTTAAAGAAAGAGTTGATAGATGCTTTTAATACCCCGATGATGTCCTACAAGGATAGATTTTCATCAGATGCCCAGATTTCCAACTGATGGAGACACACGTTGCACATGGAATGCTTAAAAGTATGATTTTATCATTAATTCTTGACTTGTTCCAAGTATGTTTAGCTTCACTAGAGCTGCATCTGAAATGATGAGCTTAGTAATAGCAGTAATGGTTACACATGAGAAAACTGCAGAAACATGAATTTATGGAAACTATTCCGTCATCATGGAAGGGAGTTATTCTTATTATTATTTATAATTATTACTATTATTGTTTATCATCATTCTTCCAACATGAAACGTGCTCTCATGAGCAATGAGCTGCATGTTAAATCTAGCTCTGTCCCAAACGTCTGCGCTGTAATAAAGTCAGTCACGTCCGTTCATGTCTCTGATTCATTAAAATGTACAAGCTAGCAAACTTGTGCATTAACAGAGTCGGCAGTACACACGGCGCACACACACTTTTTACAAGACTTTCGGTGTAGTCTTGATAAACAAGCGGACTCGGGGTGAAACCAAACAGAAGCTAATTGCTAACTGGCGTGCTTTCACTACTGCTGGTGTCCATACTTTGCTAGAACCTGGTGGTGTTTAGTCCAGCTGCTGTCAGATCTGCTTTCTTGGCTCAACTTCACGTCAGCAGGACGTTGCAGCTTCTCTCTGTTAAATTGTCACGCTGTTTTCTCCAAACACCGTAGCGGGTGAGTGTGTATGTGCGTGTGCCGAGCATGCCGCACCCACAGCCCCATATGATTGGCACTCTTTTAATACTAATTATCGGTAAAATGCCTAATATCGGTTGATAATATCAGCTGAGCCAATAATTGGTCGATCCCTAGAAATGATCCAGGTATAAATCAGTTTCTACAGATGTCTCTAAACCTGCTGGGGGTTAGTAGCTGGAAGGATGTCATGGATTTTCTCTCTAACAGAAACAATTTTGTTTATGAAGAAACTCATGAAATCGTCACAGCTGAGAGTCGAGGGGATGCATGGCTCAACAGCACTACGGCTCTAAGTCAGCCTGGCTACAGTGCTGAAAAGAAACCTGGGATTTTTCCTATTTTCCTCTATCAATGATGAACAGTAAGCTGTTCTAGTCTTATGTAAGGATTTTTTAAATAAACTATTAGACTTTCTTTCCAGACTAAGTGAGATCATATGCAGGATCAGTTTTCTAAAGATATGTGCTGCAGACTTAAAGTCTGAACACAAGCAGCACAATTTTGCAGGATATTTTAAGAGATGGTTCATCCTACTAGTGCAGGGCACTGAATGTTTAGTTCTGATTTTTAAAAAACGGAATTGGCAATTAGCTATTTTGATTGTATAACTATTCATAAAACATTTAGCTAAAATGACAAAACTCTGTCATTTCAAACATTTGAATAAGAAAACATGCATTCAAAGCAAAGATTTTAGCATAGGGTTAACTATACAGATGTAAGATAATACATGATTAGGAATATTGAAATCCTTGTATATTTTATTTAACTCCTATTTAGGCAGGTAAAAAAAAAATTGAGATCAAGAAAATATTAACATAGCCAATGCATATAAAATGGTCAGTTTCTGAATCCAAAAAACTGGGAAATTATGGGTGGCTTTAGCATTTTTTAATTTATTTTATTCATTTATTTATTTTTTAACAAAGATAGAGAAAGGAGCAGTTCCAGTACTGTCAGCAGCACTAGTGCTGCAAGAGCTCCTGCGGTTACAGCAGTGGTGGACAGCAGCAGCAGTGAGGAATCACAGCAAGAACCTGCAGGTAGAATTTAAGTACAAACCAAACATGCTGGTGATAGTTTTAGAATAATTAATAGAATAACCTGTTAGATTATAAATAGGCTTAGTATCAAGTTTAGGTGGATGATGGTGTAATTTTATTTGATTTACAATATGCTTAATTGTACAGACTGCACATTTAACCATATTGTAGTTGATTAAGTAGAATTTCAGTTTATGTGATTTGCATGCAGGTTTTTGCAGCACAACAAATGTTTATTTTGTAAGGGAAAGAAACAAAAAGCTGTGTGTGGCCACATGTGGAGCCTTTGTTTTATTATTTTACAGTTTCACATCAGTAGGCGCCCAGCCTAATTCACTCTTAGCATTTTGCGTGAATTTGGTGGAGTTGGCCTGGGATGGTATCAAATTCCTGCCTGAATTATTGTCCCAGTCCGCGCCTGAATGTAAGACAATTTTAAAAGCTGGTAGAAACTATTTAAATGTAAGCTACAAAGTACAAATGTTAGAAGAGTTAATTTATGAAACTGTTGATGATGAAATTAAGTCACTGTCATCTTAAGAGTCAATTAAGATGCAGTACACCATTAAATGACTGATAGTTGTAATATAATTTGAGCTCATGAAAGGATGAAATTTTTGCCTCCTTTCAGTCTTCATGCATTTTTTTTTAACCATGGATGAAGGCAGTTAACTGTTCATTGATAGGTTTTATCCCTGTTTAGCTGGTCTTAATGCTAATATAGATACAAAAAGGAGAACTTTTATATTATGTTAATTACAGGTGTTTCTGTTTATCTTATGTTTTTCTTTAACACCAGTAATTAACCAGACACCAGAGTATATATTTCCAGCAGAACAGTTGGTAAGTGTTCACTGGTTAAAACAGCAGATCTTACATTTAGTTCTTTCATGTCTGCCTGAACAAAATCTCTTAATTGAAAGTGAGAACTTTATTTTCTAACCAATATTCATCAACATTTACACAGAGTCAGCAACTTTCTGATTTTCTTTTTTTACCCTATTTGTTATTGGTTGTGGGTTGATCATAGGACACTTCAGGGTCAAAATGTGTTAGAGGGTATGGCTTCTCTGTAGGTGTTCTGTGACAGCAAGCAGAAATAAAACACTTTTTAAGATTGTTTATTTATTTAGCCCACACTTTTATGCAAATTTTTCACTGGTGCAGCGTTGTCTGCGTTTTCCGTTTCTTTCTCCTTTAAACACATAGTAGTTATATTCATCATTGCACTGGAAATAGGAGTTTTATTTTGTTCACAAATGACACTTTTTGGATGTATTAAATGTGTATACTCTCACCAATTGCAACTAACTCATTGAATAGTTTCATTAGTCTAAAGAAGTTGCATGGCTCACGTTCATATTCAAGGAAGCACAGAAATTAGTAGTGTGCATAATCGCATACAAGCCAGTCTGGGCCAAAATGCCAGAGCCAATTTTATTTATTTTTTTCTTTTTGTCCCAGTCCGCCTCTGGCACTGATACAAAGACAGATGGTTCCTCTTCTCTTAAGTCCAGAGGAGGCAGACGATACATGGTTTCCAAAAATAATTTCAAATTGAAAATTTCTTTACCAAAAAACTTTTTTTTTTTTTTACTTTGCTTCAGACCATTTTAGTTGAGATTATGGCAGAAGTTTGGGATTTTTTTCCCTCACATATAGCTTCCTCCACAACCTACATTTGTGGGTGTGTGCAGGGAACTGTGTTCACACACACACATATTTCTCAAAGTGTTTCTGAGCCAATGCAGTGATTTCCATGACAGAAACATGTCTTTTTTAATGCTGTGTTGCCTCAGAACTCAAAAGAACATAGGCATCCATTATCAATTAGGTAAACTCAGACTTGGTTAAACATTTTCTGAATGTTTTGATTATATTATAACTTTGTGATTAAGAACATATTCTGAAATTGCAGTTTTTAGTTTCAGTATTTGCAAATCTTTTTTAAAAACATCTAATCATGTTACTAACCTTCTGCTAAATAACCTTCTAAAATCAAACATGTTTCAGTAGCTCTTTCCTTCTTTTCTTTTCCATCCCTTTGTTCCCCCTGTCCTAACTCTTTAGAAGGAATTTTGCTGCCATCATATTCAATATGAGATATTTGCAATGGAATGACTAAATGGGTCCCTTTCAACTATTTATGTAAATGAAATGGTTTCTTTCCTGATTTTTTATTTAATGCAATTTCTACTGAATTCAAGTTATTATTAGAGATGTCCTAATCAGTTGTTTTTGACCTCAAAGTCAGAGTCATTTGATTTTGAGCATGGATCAGCGCAAGCCTACGTCACAACCCCAAATTCATGTGACCATGAAGCAGGTAGTGCGTGAAAACATGCCTCGCATTTGAACGGCATCTGATGGCCTGTGAGCCTTGAAAACCTTTTTTTGTACCCTTTTTTATTTTTCTACACTGGTCTGTCTTTGAAATAATGCTGAAATGTTGTTCTGTTATATTGAAAGTCTTACCGCCGAGGACAGACAAAGTTACAAAGCAAAACTCGTGTCCGTTGGACTAAGTGACGCCCATCGTCTACCCTGGTGCCTGTTAGACGAACCTACACAATGGTCTGATAAGGTTCCCAATCTTGTGATGTATTTGGTTTCATTGGCAGGTAAACCCTATGTTCAAACCATTTATTTTTTGTATTGAATATTAATTTTCCCAGATTTTCAGGAAATGGTGGTATTTCTTTGCTGTGCTTCTCAGGAGTTTACACTTATCGATCAAGCCATAAATTACTGATTGCTCGAAGCTCATCTGTATTTTCCTGATGATGACGTTATGCAGCGTTTATAGTGCTGCAAATGTTTTTCTGCCATTTTTTTGGCTTTTAGTCTTATGTGGGAATATTGATAGCAGTAATCTGGATTAATGTGATCAGTCCGTCCTGAGGAGACGGGAACAGAACAGGTGGGACGCTGTGATTCTGAGCATCCACTAATTTAATTGTGTTTTCTGTCATCTGTACAAAAACAACTGGGTTTGAATAGTGATGCCACAATATATATATTATATATTTTTTTTATCAGTCACAAAGTGATCTGAACATATTGCTAAATGTTTCTATGGACTCCAGTGTGAACTGTCAGCATTGATGCGCTTGATAGCCGCTAGCCACTTAGTATGTCGTTCATGGCTTTTTTCTATTGTTTTGGGAATTGGAAAAAAAAACATCTTCTCATGTCCGTGTGGTAGTTAGGAGAGTGAAAAAGAAAGAACTATCAAATATTTAAAGAAAAAATAAAATATAAATAAATAAAAAACCAATTGTCAGTCACTTTTACCACTGTAGTGAGAGTGATTGATGGTCAATTCAAAGGATAATAGGTGAGACGGATTGATGAGAGTGATTGTTTGGCAAGAGTAATACTGCGTGTTGGAAGCTGCCCACTCTTTTCCGATGTTTACAGCAGGTCACTAACAATCATTCTGCTAGCAGTTAGCGATGTTCAGACAATGACATTCTGTTTTACTTGCCTTTGTGACATCATGGGAGAATCTGTACCTGCTGTCTGCTAAACACCAGGGTGGCTCGTGCACGTTGTTTTGTGGCTGGGGGAGGGAGCTGTGAATCTAGCAGGTTGGTCTTGCGCATGAGCATTATTCAAAAACTCGCTAGCAGTCTCTGCTTTCTGAAATGCCAAAACATCTCCTGTCGCACCTTTAAAGTAACCAATGTTAAATTCATCAGCTTACAGCAGCGTTAGCATTACAGTTGCTCTTCATCATCATTACCTTTACTGGAATGTCTATTTGACTTGCAAAATATAAAGAAACTTAGCAGCAGCTACCTTTTCTGTATCCTCCTGTCTCTACGTGTATTAAGCTTTTTGGATAGTCTCGAAGTTTACCTGCCTGTAGGTTCTGCCTCTCTGTGTGTCGCTGCTGTTTGCATGACTGTGTTTATGGTGGCAGTGCAGCTTCAATTGAGAAATTTTGGCGTAGTCCATGTGAAACTATTTCATTCTTGGAATTTTAAGGTGTGGTGTTGATAATATATCCATAGTGATCCTGCTGAGTCAATGTAGAGGAAACACTGATTCAATCTCTGATTGGGATATAACAGGCAATTCTGATGGAGTCTGAAACCACATAATCAGATTGGGACATCCCTAGTTATTGCCACTGTATATTATAAGAATGCTAAAGATGTGTCCCACTTTTACAAATCTTTTTGACACATGCAAGCATGCATGCACACAGTCACACATTCTGTGCAGGACACAAACCACTATAGCATAAAGGGCTTCTCTTCTGGTGGCTTTTGGGTGAGTGGCAGTGCAATATTGTGAACTGGAGTGCAGCTGAGGATGCAGAGCTGCACAGCAAAGATAGCAGCACCCGAACAAACACATACACAGCCACACATCCGCATGTATGCAGATCACACATTTTGACTGACCTCAGCTGAATTCCTCCCTGAACTTGAATGATGTCCAAAGACAGACAAGGACGTGATGGAGAAGGTGCATGTGATGCACTTCTGCACCTCTTTTCCCTTCACTGATGTGTCTTTTCTTCTAAGTAATGCTGCAGCTAAGTACATGCGAACATACAACTAGGTATGGCTTTACACTTTATGGTAGGTATATAAAATGTATTTTAGTGGGTTATGAAAATTTCCTTTAAAATTGCCTTCTGGATGAAGAAAAGCATGTCACAGAAAGTAGGTGTTAAGAAAATATTACCATGAATTATGCTAGTTAAACTACTAGAATTGTTTACCTTTGGGGATGCAAAGCTTTGTGAAATCTTGTTTAATAATGTTTTATTCCCGCATGGTGCACATAATTAAGCTTGAGTTATACAAAGTAAAGTGTTTACTACTTTCCTGCTTTTCTGGGTGAAGATGCTCAAAGGTTAGACTGGTGACATTCCATATTTTTACCTTCATTATATCCACAGACCAGGCCAAACCCAGGAACATATTCCTCCATCACAACAGATCTTCTCACTCCCATAGGATGCGTGTTGTTCTTAATCCTAAACTGTACGGCTCAGCTAAATCATGAATCACAAAAATGTACTTTTGTTTTTTAGCTATTGTGCGGAGTGAAGAGTGCATGTGTGGGTTTTTGCTTTCAGCGGTGGAAATGATAAACCCATTGTGTGCCTGGGATTATTTATAGCAGCTAATGGGCGTATATGGGGTTAGAGTAAAACAAACCAGAGTGCTTGCATCATCCAGTTCAACAATGAGGAACACTGATGTGTTTTAATAGGTTTTGGACATTTAAAGCATTGAGTCACATCAAACTTATGGACCGATGTTGGGAGTATTTAAATCCCTATATGAAAATGAATGATACAGTACAGCTTGATAGTGCTACTAAACGATGAACCCACTGAACAATGTTTAGACTATATACTCCTTGTGTAATGTGTTATTGATCCCAACAAAGACATCATTTTGCTTTATCTCTGCTGGCAAGTCAGGGTTATAGAACAGCAGGTTCATATCTTGGATCAAGGACAGCAGAAGGGTGTCATACGAGCTGAGATTAATGGGTTAACAAACTTTGTTGAACCTATAGCTAAAGTTTTTGTTTTTCCGTAAACCAGCCAGTTCGCCATGGTAAGTTCTGATTCTGTAATGGCAATGAAAGATACTGTGCATCTACAAGGGCACAGACTGCCATTGAATTACATTTCTATTAGAAAATACATTCAGTTGCAGATATAGAAAAATGAGCTTTTCATCTTCAGTTCTTATTTTTTCAGCCACATCTCTTGGACTCTTCAGCCACTAAAGGTATTGCCACACAGATTAAAAAAACTGGGATCTGCGATTGTTTTCTGTGGTTTCTCTTTGACTTGAACTAAAACTAATATGATTTTCACATATAAATTCTGGGACAATCTCAAGCCTATGAGCATGCTTGAGTTTTATGAAAGATTTTCTTTACCACTAAATAAGGGGATACTGGGTAACTTTTGTCCACTTGGGACCACTAAACCTGTAACTTCTTACAGGCCAAGCTACACTGTCGCAAAATTAAATAGTCTCCTCCCTTGTTTTGTAATAGTTTTTACAGACCATGTTTGATCAGCTGATTTGAATTAATTGAGTCACTTGTTTAGAATATGTATAAATGAAACCAAACCAGTTGCTAATCATTATGTTACTTCGATATTTACATGAATTAGAGAAAATGCATTTCTTGTTGCAAACCAGCCCCACTTGCGCTATATGTTTAGTCTGCCGATTAGCTTCAACTTGCCACATTTAGATTTTACTGCGCAAAATAAAGTTACAGACATATGCTGCCAAATTCTGTCGCCGCGATGGAGGAGGAGAAGGAGGCTCCAAACAAATACATACAACTTTGTGGATTAAATGATATACGGTATTTGTCAGAAGTAGAGGAGAAAATCCAGATGCTTGATGCTGTGGTTCTACATTGACAGTGGGGAGAGCAACAGGGTGGAGCCAGCTGTTGAACAGGGAGGGGACAAAACGAGAGTGACAGGATCTGTGGGCAGAGGGAAAGCAGGTAAGCAATGACTGACAACAATGATGGATAAAAGTATAGGAAAGGCTTGACATTATGGTAAGGAGAACGATCTGACGAAGATCAGACCAGGGTAGAAACACTGGAAGTGATGATGAGAAGATGAGTGACCACAGTGTCTGAGCTGCCGCTGGAAACCAGAACCCTGCTAGCAAAACATGGCGACATCCAAAGTAGCAAATCACATTGAGGTTTGTTTGTACAACAGGCAAAGAGCTAACTTATTAGCCTGGTACAGTACACCAGCCTGACCAACGCCATGTATGACATACACGGCAAGTCAGTCTGGGTTCCCTCCGCTGGAGACTGATTTCTAATGTGAGACGAGAGGTGGGACTAACAGGAGGAAAGTGAACCGGAGAGAACCAATCAGAGAAACACGGAAGTGACTGTAGCTGGCGGCCATGTGCGTAGTTCAGCACTCTGTTGCTATGTTGCTATGGCGACGCCAGAAGTCAGTGTTTGCACGTTTTCCCCTCTCTATTTAATGTAATTTTCTTGTGTAGATTAACATCTAATGTTTTTATTATTATAAATACTCTGTTACATGTAAGCATTGTTTATTGCCAACAACTAATATGAGAAAGCGTTTGTTGCACGTCATGTGATTATGACACGGAAGCTGTTAGTTAAGCACCAAAACAGAGCAGAAACACCAGTGTTTTGTGGTTTAATGGAATAAAGAACTCATTTGTCAGTAAAAAGCGTGGACTATTTGTTACCAGAGTTACAGTGACGCAAACGTCTTTTTGTAAGAGGAAAACATGGAGGAAAGCCTTCAGAGCAGCAAGTTGCTGTGGGTTTAAGGACATGTGCAGCTCATTAAGACATCAGAAAGGGCATTGTTATACAGTCTCTCCTCTGCAGCCGCCATTCTGACTGCTTATGATAGAGAAATGAGTCGCCGAAAAAGACGTGTTGTAAAGTCCCGCCTCCCACGCTGTGATTGGTGTGGTCCATTTTTTACCGGAGTGGAAATCACTTTCCAATGGAGGGAACCCAGACTGACTTGCCGTGTATCTTATAAATGGCGCTGGTCAGGCTGGTGTACCAGGCTACAAACTTATGGGTCTGACAATAACGATGCAAAGAGAGAATGGGTTTTGAAGCCAGATTGCTGTGTTGTCAGACTACGAAAAGCAAATGAAGAGTTCATTTGCAAAAACAGAAACCATTGTGGAAAAACAGAGTTAACTGCTTTTCGTAAATGTCGGGTATAAACCTCCTATCTCCATTTTACATAATTAAAACCCTCTACTTCATGTGAGCTTGATTTGGCGAAAATATTCAAAAAGTAAATGAGATTATTTGCAAAAGCAGTTAACTGCTTTTTCTAAATGGTGTTTGTCTGTTTTTGCAATTGAACTCTTCAAATTCTTTTCCCAGGTCCACTTGTGGTTTTGCTCTGGAGCAATCTCCTTCTCCCTTTCTCTTTCTTGTCTCCTCAGAATTGTTTTTTGGCTCTGCCATGAAAAATTTTAAAAAAAAAAAGAAGTCGTCCCGCGCACAACACGGAGCTACGTTGAAAGCACGGAGCTCCAAATCACGTGACCCAAATTTAGCACAGTCACCACTTCCGCAAAGATGCGATGAAGGCAGCCTGCATTCATACGAATCAATCGCTGGGTATCGACCCCAAAATCCACCTAGTACTGCTCAGACTAGGGCTAGGCTAATACTCGTGTCAATAGTTTACACAGTATACCTTAGAAAAAAAGCTAAACACACCAACACAAACCCACACACATTTCATACACTAAACTCTTTTAAGCTTTAAAGTTACATGGTATCTGTCATCTATGTGCCAGATGTTAAAAGTTTTCTGAATATTGTGTAAATAGAAGTAAATTGAAAAAGACCTACTTTTTTCGTCTAGCTTTTAATTCTAACTAGCTTATTCATTAAAAAAATAAAATAAAATCTTTATGCACACTCTGCACTCCCCTGAGTAGCCGTTCTGATGTTGTTTTTATATCTCTTAATTACTTTGCTTTGAATTTCCCATTATTTAACTTTGCATTTTATGATGTGTTTGCTTCATTGTCTCTTTGTCTGTTGAACCTGTTGTAAAGCACTTTGTGTGTCCATTGGGTACCGGAAAGGGCTATAAAAACAAACTTGATTTGATTTTGATTTGAAATTGAAATGATATATCACTTTTTGTTTCATTGTTTTGAGTCATTCACTACTGTACGTTGGTTTCAGCTGTTTCAAGATCACACTACTCTGTGTTTAGCAACTATGCCTCTGGTACTGTAAAAGTAGGCTACTTGGTCAACCCTGAGCGCCCAAGCGGCACAGATATGTGACAAAATGGTGACACATGAAAACCGTTGCTATAAGGAAAATAGTTCCTTACATGCTTATTTCACCTGTCATTATCAAAGCTGACATCAGGCACACCGCCATCAATATTGTTTTAACTTCCTATGCTACACAGAACAAGGGAGTTGACTTAAAGCATTTACATTTTACATCTGTAAAATTTTTTTGAATATGTAATTAAAAGAACAACCAAATACATTAATGGATGCATCCTCTTTGTTTTTAGTTATAGAAACAAATGGGAGAAAAATACAAAACCTTGAAAACTTGTATTTGAGTTTTCCCCCCATACAGAGTTTACAAAGACAACAAAGAGAGCATTTCTCATGGTGGTGAGATCTGCATAAAACACCCCAGAAATCTCATATTAGACACATTACAAGGACAAAAGAACGCCCAAAACCTCTGGTTTTAAAGTTTCAACTCATTTCTTCACCCAAACCTGTTTAAGGTTATTAAAAGATCACGGATAGGGCCGATATATTTGATTTTAAAAGCATTTATACACGGTTCCAGTAAGACTTTTTTTTTTGGTTTGTAGAGGAGGTCATGCATTGACATTAGCATAAACACAAAGCCATGTGGCACAGTTGAAAGACCTTGGAACACATAAACAGGAAGACTATGCATCAATAAGCCAGAGAGAATATTATAACACTGTGGGTGTCTGGACAGTTTTTTTTTCCTCTTTCTATTAACCCTGTATTTAGTTGTAGCTCTTAAACACATTCCCATTGATCAAAGTAGGCGATACATGATCATCATTTTTTGTTGAAGAAAAGATAGATGACCCATCACATATGAAGGGCATCCACAGACCCTGAAGAAGAAAAGAAACTTTCATTATCTCGGCTTGGACATGTAGGTTTTGTTGAGCCCGTTGGCACAAATAGAAACTGAAGAAGTCTAACTTGCTTTGCAGTACAGTGCTTGGAGCGCTGTCATAATTCACCAACCCAGTGACTGAACCTCACTGCATTGCACGACTCTGCAGAACACATGTACACACATGCTGTCAAGTATGCTGCTTTAGTGTCCTGCAGGGAGCCATTCCTGTTTAAGCTAGATGCTCAAGGTTAGATTTTGAACATATTTGTCGTGATCTGAGAGGAGGGGAGAGTGAACTACAGCTCAGCTTGGCTGTGATAATATCCCCCAAGTGAAAATCAGGTCTTATTTTTCTCCTATGATTCAGTGACAGCTTTCCTGATGCATTCAGTTCATAGTCTTTAATCTCCACTCCCAAGTCACATATCAAGCCACAGATGGTAAAAGAAAAATGAAAACACCACACATTTCATCCGCTGACTACTTCACATTTTTTCTGAGATTCAAGCAAGCATGTCATGAGCTGCAGAGGATCAGCTGAATCTCTGTTCTGCTCAGAGACTTTTTAAAACATGGAGGCTCCAAAGGGACTAGCCTTCTTGCCAGTACAACATCTGTTGCTTCGGTATTCTCAGCATGATGCTTGTACAGTATTTTCAAAGCTTGTTTTCAATCATTTAACTCAGGATTCATGACAGTTTCAGAATGCCAACTTATGTAACTTCTGTGTTGTTTCCACTCAACCTATCACCACACATGACTGCTGTCTTTTTAACTCGGGCGTGACTTCTTTGCTCTGCCTCTGCTGAGTCCACTGACCTCTTTTATTCCTGTCTCTCTCTCTCTCCACTCTTTCTTTCTGTCTGCATGCTGTGCCCTCCAGAGGTTTGGCTGCGGTTAAAATGTGAATGAGGGATTGATGTGTGGACTTGGAGGTTAGTGCCCAGCCTCCTCTCTTACTCCAGTGAGTCATGTTGCTTTGACCTCGTCACTGTTATGTGCTGTTACTTCATCGATTTTATTCCCCAGTCTCATGTTTATTTTAAAGGCCGCTGTGGTTCATTGCCCAAGCAAACACAGCTCTGCACACAGACACTGATCCTCATTAAGGTTGATATTGGAAAAGCTTTTTAAGAACAGACTAGAAGCTTTACTGTTTACTTTTAATCTTTTTCCCACCCCTTCCTTTAGATGTAAATGTTTTGTTTTGGCCCAACAAACAAAACTTGTCTGTTAAGAATTTGTGTAATTATTATCAGTACATCTAGAGGGGTTTTATATTCAAATATTTTGATCAGGTATTCACCATACTAATCACAGTTGTAACTAATTTGCAGGCCAGATTGAAAATCATTAAAAGCAATCAGCATATTTCTTGACTTGATACACACACACAGTGTATCACAGATCAAAAGAGTTACAAAGGGATCAGATTAAAAACTTAATTACCTTCTTAAATTTCATTATGTGTCTCATGTATACTAAAGATTTTTAGGCACATATACTATTACTGATAAAAATAGAATACTTCACCATCTTCTTTCAACATTAAAATAAATGAAGTGTTAAAACAAAAATAAATTTTCCTCAAGTCAACTAGTAGTTTTGCATAATGCATCTTTTCAGTGGGAGCTGTGCAGCTCCAGATGCGATTTATTTTCAGAATATCAAACACGGCCTTGAAAATTGGTAGAAATTTTAGGTAAATAGAGTACTTTATTCAGTACATCACAGATTTGTTTTAAAAAGATCAGTAGATAAAAACCACATCATGCAGAGCATCACATGGGGGCTTCTACTTTTCTTTGGTCAACACTGAATATTCATGTAAAAGAATTCATATATATTGATTGTAGCTGCACCGGTCCCAAGAAACAATGGCCACGCTTCGTACTGATGTCTTTGAAGTTTTATTCACTCTCTCGTCTCTTTTCCACAGACACCGTGAAAACTACAAGATAAGAACATTACGGTTCACATGTTTTCCATTACCTTCCAGCTTCCTGCTAGTGTCCATCAAGCAGGTTCAAACATGTTAGCATCACAAAATAAGATGAATAAAGGAAATCTTAAATTGCTAAACTGTCAAAACAAATACATATTGCGTACAGTAAACAAACAATAACAGATAATTACCGTGTGCGCCTTTTGGACCACATGCAGACTAGCGCTGAATGAAACGTGCTCTCTTTCTCTGCATCCATGTTGAAATCTGACCCACAATGCCACAGGTCAAGTCGTTTACCAATCTGGTCATGTGACCGATTACACTTCACTTGTATTCCGGCAAGCTACTTTCCAAAGTTAGATTTTAAACAGTAAAGGATACATTCAATCATTTTAAATCTTCTAATTGCAATTGTTTTTTAAAGAACTTGAACACATACACTTACAAATACACAATTTTTGTCGATCTGACTCTCAGACAGTTACATTGATCCTTTTGGCCACATTGAAAATAATTGCTGATAGCTGATAGTTTTCTGTATTACTTGGATCATAAAGCAAGAGCAACTTGCTCATTTGAACTTTTTCATCTCACTATGGTTGAAAATCTTATCTTAGGAGAGCTTTCTGCCGAGATAAAATTAATTCGAGGCCTTTTGCTCAGCAGATAGCTCGCCGTGTGCGCCTTATATTTTGGTGAGTTTTCTGCCTCACAAGGCCTTGAGGTGCAAATCAAACATGTTTAATATTTTTTGCCTCGCGAGGCGAAAAACTCACCATGCGCATTCAACTTGAGCTATCTGCTAAGGCAGAAGCTCTAGTGACCAATCAAAACGCGTCCACAGATCACATGAATTTCAAGATGGCAGCTCGTGGCAAGGTAGTCCGTTACATTTAAGCGGATAAATTGGTGGAAATACGGTCAGACAATACCTGCCTATATGATTTTTTCGTCGGACTTCGAAAACATCCACCCAAATATCCATCTCTGTCTAAGTTTTAGCCTATTCATTTTTCTTACATGACTCCTTCTTCTTTCGAGTTTAATGGTGGTTGGCGAACTCAGAGGTGCATTACCGCCACCAACTGGTATGATTACACTATAGTACAGTATGTCGCATACGATTTACTCAACAAAAAGACAAAATAAATAAAAACTGAATACGATAACACAATCCAGTCTAACAAAAGGATCCTCAAAACTTTTCTGCCTTCAGTTTTTGGATCTTGCAAAATATCATCCAAGTCTTCTTATGTGATGACAGAGGGCTGCCATCTTGAAATCATGTGATCTGCTGAGGCGTTTTGATTGGTCACTAGAGCTTCTGCTCTCAGCAGACAGCTCAAGTTGAATGCACACAGTGAGTTTTTCACCTCACAAGGCAAAAAATATCAAGGGTGTTTGATTTTCACCTCAAGGCCTCGTGAGGCAGAAATCTCACCAAAAATCAGCTGCACACGGAGAGCTATCTGCTGAGCAAACCACCTCAATTGACTTCTATCTCAGTAGAAAGCTTCCATGTGTGACAGGCATTAGTAACATGAATATCAGTTTACGTTGAGAAACCATAAACTTGTAGCAGATGGGAAATAATGTGCTGTAAACTTTGCATGATTTTCTCTTTACTAACTCAAATGTCCGTGACGTGCTTTAGTAAACACTGCACAATAACACAATAGCTCCCTTCTTATACATGAGTTTACAGGTCCGTTCATGGCAGTTGGCTGTAGACGCTGGAGTTAATCCCTTGACTCAACCTCAAGTTCTTTTTTTTCTGTTGGCATAGATTTTTTGAGATATTGAGCTTTTGGAGTAATGTTATGTTCAAGTTGTGAATAACAGAACAATCAATTTTCACAATCAAATTTCTCCATCACATGGCTCTTTAAACCATGTTTAATTTACAGTATGGTTTTAAAGGTGCCATGACATCAAATTTCACTTTTCTGGGGTTTTGGGGGTATAATATGATCTGTTGTGCACTGATGAGACCATGTGAATGTCCAGAGTGAGAATCAAAGTTCCTGTTTGTGGTCTGTCAGCTTTGTCTCTCTGCTCAGAAACAGTTGAATCAGACAGCAGGCTATCATTCTACGTAGTTCTATCATTCTACGTAATTTAATTGCTCCAATAAGAGCACACTATCAAGTAAACAGCGCCCCCGGTTTATGCACCGTCCGCTCCCCCCCTCCCCTCCCTGTCTGATTCAGCTTCGTGTATGGAGCTAGTAGTAACTTCTGTGCAGTCAGGTCTGGATTTTCAAACAAATGGATTTAAAAGAAAACTTCTGCAGCAACACTGAGGGAGGGGGCCACAACCTTGTCATTACCTGTAAGTTTATTTATTTTCTAAATGCTGTCTTGTCTGATAAACGTAGCTCACACTGTCTAAAGTGGCCATGTTGCTAGCAGTTAGCCTTTAGCAAACTCCGACCGTAGCTTGACCTAGATTCTCCAAATAAGGTCATAGCCAAATAAGGTGTAGCCAATCAAAATGAAGTCAACGTGGTCTCCGGGTAAAGCTCCATATCATCACCGGACCCAAATGTATTACTGAGGAAGTGAGGTCTGGCGTTTCAAAGCAATACTCCGCTGTAAAAAATGCCGTTTTTTTCTTTGGAGTATTTACATATGCAGTAATGCCAACAACATAAACTAGTTTTTAACTGCTATGTCATCACTCCTTTAAAATCTGACATCGGCCCTGTTTACGCTGCCATTAAAAGTGGCCCATATCTGATCTTTCTCAGATATTTCCCTGCCATATAGATATACAGTACATAGAAATAGATACATATACATATATAGTCTTCCTCAAAATTATTCATACCCTGACATTATAGTGTTTTCTGTAACTGAAAGTGAGACTTCTGCACCTGTTGACAGGTACTTTGGTCTATTGTTTATGTGCAATTTGCTCAAATACAGTATGTCTGGAACAGTTTCAATTTAATTTAAAAAATATTCTTTGAACCACAATTCAAAGGCAATGTTTTATTTCACTGAATTATAATTTAGTAATTTTTCTTAAAAATTCATTTTTACTTTTTTAGTGTCTTGTTATTTGAACTACCATTGTGAATTTAGCCTTTTCTTTAGGAATAATGTTGAGAATGACTGTACATATACATATACATACAGTATACATATAAATTTATTTTAGAACTGCAGAAAAACTGTAGCCTCAGGAAATAATCATTCACCTTAGATAGTTTTAACTTGTTTTTTAATTTAGCAAATCATTACCTCCGCCAAAGAGGCAATGTTTTTGGTAGCGTTGTTTTGCCCGTCCGTCCGTCAGCAACTTTATGGAAAAAGTACCGGAGGGATTGACCTGAAATTTTCACCAGCCGTGTGCCTCAGCCCAAGGATGAACCCATTAAAATTTTGGTGGTGATCCGGATCACCTTCTGGATCCAGAAAATTCTTTATCGTTGTGAGATTGGCCATGTTGGAAAGGCTGTTGATGAGGCGTGAGTGCCCCCTTGTGGCAGAGATGTGCAGCTGCAGGACAGAGCACATGATGTCGGGATGCAGAAATTAAACTTATGAGCAGCACAAGGAGAGAAGACTGTTGGACAGACTTCTAGCCAATTGAATATGGTTAACTGTGTGCGTCTGTGAAGAACTGTAAGTAACTAGTTGTATTTCTGCCTGAACAGGAGGTTTATTTAGTCTTTGTTATTTGGCTGATTTGCTTATTCAGAAGTGTTCCTCCATTCACCATGTGCCATTTTATGCTATCAAGCTAGCTGACCTGTTACATGCCAGTTACTGTAACTGTTAGCCTTGAACACATATGCATGTTTAGTCCTAACTGTAAGGGATTTATTAGTAATAATTAATACCTTGAATATGTTTATTTGATGAAGGAATGTTCCTCATGGCTTTGTATTTCTGTGTTTATAGACCACACTCACTTCCATCCAGGCATTTACCTTAACTAGCTCTGGAATTCCTCACCTGTAAGCCTGTTGTTTGTTGCGTTACTGTCCTGATGGGATTAAGAGTGACCAGTAAAGACAGTGAACTGTAAAAGCGAGTCCTGTGCTTTCTGACCGACATCCCATGGTAAACATCAAACCTCCTTACCAACCCCTAAACAGTCTTACACGAATCACCCTAATATAGGCCAAATTTTTGGAATTGTTCCATATAACTCCATATAAATGGCCCGAGTGTTTGGAAAAATTACAAGAAAGGATCTCAATGAGTTCTATAATGTTTCGAAAGTTGATCCGGATCCAGAGAAAATTTAGGATACCATGATCCAGAACACACAAAAATAAGGGAGTAGAGCTGCTTTGAAAGGGGTGGGGGGGGGGGGGGGGGGGGGGGAGGAGGGAGGGGGGGGGGGGGGGGGGAGGGGGGGGGGGGGGGGGGGGGGGGGGGAGGGGGGGGGGGGGGGGGAGGGGGGGGGGGGGGGGGGGGGGGGGGGGGGGGGGGGGGGGGGGGGGGGGGGGGGGGGGGGGGGGGGGGGGAGGGGGGGGGGGGGGGGGGGGGGGGGGGGGGGGGGGGGGGGGGGGGGGGGGGGGGGGGGGGGGGGGGGGGGGGGGGGGGGGGGGGGGGGGGGGGGGGGGGGGGGGGGGGACATAAAAAAAAAAAAAAAAGAGGATGTCGCTCTCCGGGTGCTTTTCTACAGTAGTTTTCATTGTTCTCTGTGAAAGAAATCAAAAGCCTCAGTCCTGAAAATATCTGCAGTCGTGCCATGAAACCTTGTGTCCTTGAGTTAAGCTCTGAGTTCTACTATACTATGAGAAGTCATTTATTTTTTCATTTGGGTTTTTGAATGAGTTTTTATGTTGATTTGATACAAAAGTTGTTTTATATGGACTATTTCTTTTCATTTTGGGTTCATTCTGTTGTTTAATGTTGCATTTCCTTTAGTCACACTTTATGTATGAATGTCATCTGTCTGCAAACAAATTTAACTATGGTTATAAAGAAACCTGAATTAAAATTTAAACCTGAATGCATACACACACACCCATGCACACATTTACACGTACATTTTTCAAAATGTTCATGTTCAGGAGAAAAACAAGTTATACTCCCATCAGCTTCTATTGGATTTTAATACTGATGAGCAAATGCAACCAAAAAAACAACAAACATGTATGCATAACAACATCAAACAACCTAGAATTTAATCATAATTCTGGCATTAGCATTTAGCTAAACACCACTGTTTCTTAGTTTTAGCCTTGCAAAGCTCCTAGTGATGCTGTCGGGTCCTATACTTACTTGACTGCCATCTCGGCCTTCATATTAGCTTTTCTGTTGCTACTGTTGTCTTTCTAAGCAATAGAGTTCTCAGGCAAAATAAAGACAACAAAATCTCCTGAATGATTCTTCTGGCTCCTCTCTGTCCTACTTTCATTACTATGATACTTGAATGTGGTCCCCTGATCTTCAAAACTGTTGTTTTTTGCAATTGTGATGCAAACATCCGTAAACATTTAAAGTCAAATCTGAATGTGCTTAATTTATGTGAGCTTAATTTAACATTAATCAAAAGTATCCTGACAGTGACTGGCAGCAACTCATTAGTTTACTAGACACCAACACTTGCAAAAATATAAATACAACAGTTTAGACAAAGAAAAATCCACAAGAAATTGAAAAAAATTAAGAAGCTGTGCTTATGAAAGACCACATGTTAAAACAAAAAGAAAAACTACCTTATACCAAACATCTTCATTTGAGTTAGTAACTCTTTTACCCTAAACACATCATTATATCCGCCAAGGAAGTAATTTTTTCTGTAGCTGATGCAGAAATTAAACTTATGAGCAGCAAGTAGCAGGAGGTGAGAAGGCTGTTGGACAGACTTCTAGCCAGTTAAATATGGTGAACTGTGTGTGTCTGTGAAGAACTCTAAGTAACTGGTTGTATTTCTGCCTGAACAAGATGTTTATTTAGCCTTTTATGTTATTTAGCTGATTTGCTTATTCAGAAGTGTTCCTCCATTCACCATGTGCCTTTTAGGGCGTTAAATCCCTACTGGGGATATATCGATTACCGATAAAATGATTCAGCATGAAAATTCCCAACGATCGGTAATAGTGTTTCAAATTTTAATTATCGTGAAAACCATGATTGATAACTGCACTTTAAAAAAACTCACAGTGATGCTGCTTTTTGAGTGGAAAAGCAGCAGCTGTCCCACTTTGCAATGTTTAATTTATGAAAACATGGCTGAAAGCAACGAAAGCACCCACATGGACAGTTCTTTGGAGATTTTTCCCCTTTTAAAAAGGACAAAGGAGACGTCTAGACCCATTTTGGATTTTTTTTTAAAGATGCTGGGGGTATTTCAATTATACCGTGATAACAATGATAACTGTGATCATTTCAGTCACAATAACCGTGATATGAAATTTTCATATTGTTACATCCCTATATGCTATTAAGCTAGCTGACCTGTTACATGCCAGTTACTGTAACCCTTAGCCTTGAACACATATGCATGTTTAGTCCTAACTGTAAGGGATTTATTAGTAATAATTAATACCTTGAAAGTGTTTATTTGCCGAAGGAATGTTCCTCATGGCTTTGTATTTCTGTGTTTATAGACCACACTCACTTCCATCCAGGTATTCACCTTAACTAGCCCTGGAATTCCTCACCTGTAAGCCTGTCGTTTGTTGCATTACTGTGCTGTTGTGATGAAGAGTGACCAGTAAAGACAGTGAACTGTACAAGCAAGTCCTGTGTGTTCTGACCAACACCCCATGGTGAACATCAAACCTCCTTACCAACCCCTAAACAGTCTTACATGAACATCACCCTAGGCCAAATTTTTGGAGTTGTTCCATATAACTCCATACAAATGGGCTGAGTGTTTGGAAAAATTACAAGGATCCCAATGAGTTCTATAATGTTTCGAAAGTTGATCTGGATCCAGAGAAAATTCCGGATACTATGATCCAGAACACACAAAATGAAGGGAGTCGAGCTGCTTGGAGGAGGTCTGCGCTCTCCAAGTGCTTTTCTAGTTAATGATGCATCTTTATCATTTATTTTGTGCAACAGTTTTAATGTTATAATGTTAAACTCCTCTAGAAAAACACATTTCAAATTAACTTCTTGGATTATCTTTAGGATTAAGAAAGGGTCATGTGGTGCACTAAAGTGCTTACACTAATGCCTGTGGGCTTTTGTGTAAACACACAAGCGTGATAATTAATACGTAAGTCTTATTTTTATGTTTTCACATAATCTGTTGCAAGCGTGCGCAGAGCATGCATTTCGATGATGAGTTAACTCCACCGGAACAATTACTTGACCACTACTTACTCCTTAAAGCCATGAAATCCAATTTTATTACCACTTGTCGGAGGGGCTTGGTGGTAGGATGTTTTAGGGCCTGGAGTCTTTTACAGCTAGTCAGGCTACAATAGCTGTCTCCTCTCAGGATGTAGCTGGGATACAAGAATATGCATGAGTCCTTTCATAATGTTCTGTGTCCCTTGGCAGGAAGGCAAGAATTTGCTTATCTCCTCTGAGTCCTGTCTGCTATCCACCACACACCTGGTACTTCATTCGTTACTGGCTTTGACAAGGGAAGCCATATTTGAAATGTATGTAGAGTTAATCATATGGTCTGACAGCTCTAAATGCTGAAGTCATTTCTATTTTAATAATCTGTTAAGCCCACTAGAATCTCCCTCTGGGAAATTACCAATGCAACAATGTATCTATCTGCTACGATGGGGCCCATCACAATGTGGTACGTCTCTGATTAATGCTGAAACCGTACATTTTAAATGCCCTTGACACTTTACAGATTGGTATTATCTCCAAAGCGAGCAAGTTTCCATCACAAGTCTATGCCAAACTTCAAATTAGCACAATGGGCTTGTGTCTCATGCAACAGGAAGACCCTTTTAACGCTGTAATTTCTTCAATTTTATGAAGTATGGAATATGGCATGTAATAACTTGGTGTTTCTTAATAAACACAGATCATAAAATGGCAAACTAACTCGTTGATAGCTGTTGAAAGTAATTAGTGTGCTGTAAAAAAATCTTTTAAAGGTAGTGTTATGAACCTTTTAGAAGCTTGCTGCTGTCACATAGCCTAATGTAATTAATCTCAGTTGCTTTATTTGTCTCGTTTGGACACCTCTGAAAATGGTCTTTATTATTCAGTTAAAAGCTGCTCTGTCCTCATAGTCTTTGCTCCATCGTATCCTCCATCATTCAAGAGCTCTAAAAACACTGAATATGCTCCACTGCACTAAATGATCACCTCTAAGGAAAAAAATCAATAAGCTTTGTCTAGTTTGTCACTTCTGCTTCTCCCACAGCCCCCTTCACATTTACACCTCTCCCGGCTAATGGAGTGATGATTTTGAAAGTATTATGAAGCTCAAAATTGACTCGGTGAGCAGCAGACAGCCGTATGGCTGTCTCTCCTCTGACCACCTGAGCTGAGCTCCATACAAGGAATCCTGCCTGAGACAGTGATGCTGAGATCAGCCCATCTGGCTGCTGGAGGGGATCAGCTACTGCATAATGAAACTCTCCTGCAGACAAGCACACGAACATGCATGTTCACAAGAAGGCAAGAGCTGCCAGCACACAGAAAATCACGCAAGTCTTTCATGACCGTTCATCTTTTTTCTTTCTGTTGCCAGGTTTGGAGGTGGTGGTGGTAGCTGTGCTGCTCAGGAGGACAGAGTGCAATAGCAGAAGGTGGGAGAGGGTCATTTCACTGCTGGTTTGTCAAAAACTTCTATAGTTAGTCTCTTCCTTTCGCCAGCCTCAGCACTGCTGGAAAAAAAAAAAAAATCCTCTCTATTGCCTTCCTATTTGTCTGCTTGCTAATAGACTGCTGAATAGCACTGTCCCCCTTTTTTTCCATGTAATTTAGATGGTGTCAGCTTCTGGGAGAACTGGATATTACAGTGGCATTATGTGCTCCAGGAGAAAATCATGATTATTGCGCAGCTGCACTTTAAGTGCCAACATGGTTTTCATTTAGGATAATGGCACACATACATCTTTTGAATTAGATTTCAGATAAATGTTTGTAAAATTGACTAGAGATGCACCGATCTATACCCGCCCCGGATTTTTGACTAATTAGCTGGATTGGATATCCTACAAATGACGCCAATCAAGAATTCTGATCCAGTCATTTGATTTTTTTTGTTTGTTTGTTTTATCATAAACAGTAATACAGTTTCAGCCATCTGATCACTTCAGTTCTATGTTTGTAATGACTTCATCATGCAGAGCAGAGACATGGTGTTTACTTGCTGCTAATGTACACTTTGTTAATAAATTATATTGACTGCATTTGTATCTGTGCTACTTTTTTAACAAGGCTAAATGTTTATGCTACACCTGATGCCTTCACTCAAATGGCAAGGTACAGTATGTTCATTCATTCAACAGTAGCATCAGATCAGTATCGGGTATTGGCTGATATGATCAGAGAAAACTGGATTGGTGCATCTCTACTTTCAACATCTCACCACTGTTAAGGAAAACAAGGCTGACCACATAGTTTATTTATAGGCTATGTGGTCATTTATACTGCACATCTTTTTTTTTTATATCCAGTATTCCATTTGGCTTGACTTATGTATATTTGTCCTTCCTTATCTCCTTGTTCATTGCAGTTAGTTGCCTTCGCTTCACAGCTGGTCCCAATCACAAGCTACATTACATGTAGCTAACCTTTCTTGTGATTCTTCACTTTACTTTGCACATACTTAGAAAATAAAGTAAATGTTTACAATTTGAAGAATGTGTAAGGTAATGTTTGATAATACATTGAAAAAAAGAGTTAAAAAAAGAGCTTTTTATTGAATTTCTCTTCTGGGATAAATAAAGTATATTTCATTTCATTCATTGCACTATTCATAGGTCATAGTTCCCATCACATCATATGGCTGCTAACTCACACAAAACAAGCGTTTTCAATTATGTATCTTCTATACTTCAAAGATGCAAACATTGTTATTACAGGTTTCTTAGTTGAATGTGTGTTATGGGAACAGATTTATTCCCTTAATTCACCCCAACACATTCCATGAAAGCTTAGAAATACAGAATGTCATGAGTTATAAGGGAGATGCTGATTCATACAGGGCCACTCACTCTGCAAGCGCAACTTGGCCACCTCAGTTGCTCAGCAGACAAGCTGTGAAGTCTGACTCAGACCATGATGTTTTTTTCCAACCGCTCATTTCCATTGTAACACAGGAGGAAGAATGGAGCATTGGATAAGCGCAACTCCCCCCACCACCACCACCACCACCACCAACACTTACACAGAATATGCATGCCACCCATGCCACACCTTGATCCACAACAAATCATGCAATCATGCAAGAAAATTAACTGGCAGTCTTGCTTGTAAGCTGCACTTTGAGACTCCTTCAGACAAGCTCTTTTGTCAGCAACACTTAACAGCTCCTCTCACAGCTGGGCAGTGACTGACAGGTAGTGGTCCTTTTGTAGCTGTTTGTGTAGCTTAGCTGTATTTTTCTTGGTCTTTAGAAAACAAAGAGCCATAATCAGTCTTCGATCTAGCTGTAAATCATTCAGCATGCCAATGCTTGC
>JALJCO010010401.1:0-25000 GCA_023101725.1 Atherinomorus stipes
TCCTTGAAAGACATTTCTGTCCCTTCTGGTCCATTTTTGTACCTTATCAAGCTGTATGAGTTAATAAAGTACAATTAAACCAATTAAAAATGATGAATAAAAGTCAATAAAATAGAGATTATGACAACAATCAAAGATGCTAATAATAAATGAATAATTATTATATAAATATTAGGCCAAACACATATATAATTATACATGTAATTATTACTATGATTATTATGAAAGTCATAATATAATAACTATAATTATACTACTGTTTAGAGGTACTGTTATTTATAGTTATTGTACAAGCTACACACATGTTTCAATGCTGCAGGTACCCTTAGGGTTGAAATGGTACAAATGTGTACTTTATATTACTTTGGACCCTTTTTTTATAGTATATAGGTACTTCTGGCCTCATAAAAACCAATATTGTACTTTTGAGAGAACATTTGTAAAAAATGTACCTACAGGTACAGAAATGTACCTCTATTTTTGAGTGTGTATAATGGACTTTCAATCTAATATATAATGGAGTTCACCAGTGCCCGAACCAAAAATGTCCATAAAAGTCCACAAAAACTTGTTAGTATTCCTCCATACTGCCCGTCCAATGCAATCCAAGTGTCCTGAGTGGGAAGCGCCAATTTTAATTAATCCAAACGACATCATTTAGTATATTTTATAGCTTAAACAGTACTACATGTAGCTGCCATGAAGGGCGTCCATGACAGTTTACGACACTACGTTCAGCAACTACTCAGCCAATAATGCAAGGGTAGAAGAAGAAATTTGCTGTTTACATTGTGCTGAGAGTGAACAAGCTGCAGACAAAGACAAGAGGGGTTGGTTATTGATTTAAAACAAAGAAAGAAAGAAAAAGAAAACGCGCAATCTCATCTGCGGCTTCCATAGTGTCATGAACTCTCATGGACGCGCTTTGCGGCAGCTACATGTTCTACTGTTTAGGCTCTAAAAATATACTAAATGATGTCATTTGGAGTAAATCATGGACGCTACCCTCAGGACACTTGGATTACATTGGACGATCAGTATGGAGGAATATTGACAAGTTTTTGAGGATTTTTATGGACCTTTTTGGTTCAGTCGCCGGCGAACCCCATTGTATGCAATTTGGGGGAAAATGACACACACACACACACCCCAGATCTTCGGCTGCATTTGAGATATTAAAAAAGTGCTCCAGAGTCTTGCTCAGCATGAGGATGAGGAGAAGATGAAGGACCATCATTCTGTGGGTGTACTGTTCCTTTCAGAAATTTGTTAGCCATTTTCAGTGAAAGCATTTCAGGCTCCATTTCCGCCAGTCGGTACAGGACGTTTGGTTTGATAAACCCTGATCTCTGCTGCGTTCCCACGGCCAGCTAAACCCTAACCTGCAGCAGCTGATTAGTGATAGATGTGGCAGCTATGTAATAATGTGATGTCGTAGCAGTGCGATGGCTTCCTTTAATCATAACTTGGAAAAATGAAACACAGAAATGAATGACTGTGATCCACTGATTGGCTCCATGTATGAATATGCTGGGGATCATTGCTGTTTAAGACCAAGAAGACAGAAAAGGACTGTTGGGGGTTGGGTCCTCTTCCTTGGGGTTTGGGGGGTGGGGTGGGTTTTTTTTTTTTGTAATTGGGGGGGAGAGAATAATTTTTGGTGATTTTGTAATATTGGAAACTGGTTATTATCTTAACCAGGTAGGTGGGTGGGTAGGTAGGTAGTAGGTATGTGGGTGGGTAGGTAGGTAGGTGCGTGGGTAGGTAAGTAGGTTGGTAGGTGGGTAGGTTGGTAGGTAAGTAGGTAGGAGGGTAAGAAGGTGGGTGGGTTAGTAGGTAGGTAGATAGGTGAGTAGGTAGGTAGATAGATGGATGGGCAAGTAGGAAGGAATGTAGATAGGTAGGTAGGTATGTGGGTGGGTAGGTAGGTAGACAGGTAGGTAATGAGGTAGGTAGGTGGGGTAGGAAGGTTGGTAGGGTGGGTAAGTAGGTAGGTAGATGGGTGGGTAAGTAGGTAGGTAGGTAGGTGAATGGGTAAGTAGGTGGGTGGGTGTGTAAGTAGGTAGGTGGGTAGGTAAGGAAGTTGTAGGTGGGTAGGTGGGTAGGTAGGGAGGTAAGGAGGTAAGGTAGGTAGAGGTAGATGGGTGGGGTAAGTAGGTAGAAGAAGGAAGGTAGGGATAGGTGGGGAGGTAGGTGGGTAGGGTAGGTGGTGGTAGTAGGTATGAGAGGGTAGGTAGGTAGGTGGGTGGTGGGTAGGTAGGTAGGTAGCTGGGTTAAGTTTATTATTTTATTTTTTTTTTTATATAAATTTTTAAAATTTTTATGGGGATTGGTGGTAAAAAAATATGAATATGATATTACTTATTATGTATTAAGAAAATATCTTTAAATGAAATCATAATCTGAGATTAATTTAGGAATTTTTATAGACATATATATTGAGAATTTTTTAAGAAGTTAGGATGAATTCACTCCTTGTCCTTGATTAGCCCATATTAAGTTGGTGTAGGGGGTTGGTGTGGGGGTTGTTTGTTGTCCTGGTTTTGGTTTTCATGGGTGGTTTTCCCCTTCCCTTCCTCCCCTCTCCGGGGGGGCCGGTTGGGTGGGGGGGGGGTTCCTCTTTTGCCTCCTCACACCTGGTGACTCTAGTATGGGGGGGGGGGTTGTGTGTGGTGGGGTGTGTGTGGGGTGGGGTGTGTGTTATTTCTTATTTCTGTTGTGGGTTTTTTCCCCTTGTTTCTGTGTGGGGGGGTGTTTTTTGGGACTGTTTTGTTTTGTTGGGGGTTGGTGGTGTTTTTTTTTTTTTGTGTGGGTGGTCCGTGTGTGGTTGGGTGGTGGTTTTGGGGGTGGGGGGGGGGGGGGTGGTGGGGGTTGGTTGTGTGGGTGGGTGTGTTGGGGGGGGTGGTGTGTGTGTGTGTGTGTGTGGTGTTGGTGTGTTGGTGTTTGTTTGTTGTGTGTTAAATCTCTTGCCTCTTTTTTGTTTTTTTCCCCTCCCCCTTTCCCTCCCTCCCTTTTCCTCCTCCTGGTCCCGGGGTGCCCCTCTTACAGGGATGCCTCCCTTCTCCTGGGATCGGGGGTACTAATCTAATCTCCTTCAGATCTACCCCTCTCCTTCCCAACCCCCCCCTTTCTTACCTCACACAAAAGTTTCCTTGGGAGGTGGGTGGGAAAAGTTTGTTCATCTAGAGAGCTGTCCATTTTACCACACTTAACACCTAACCATAATACTCACAACATTTAGGGATTGTGTGTGAGGTCTCTAACCATCCATGATTTGCACTCCCTTAGTTTTCTCACAACACACATCTTACACAAAGTATGAGGGGGGGGGTTTCCCTCTCCCGGGGTTGGGGGGAGGGGATGGATTAGGCAGTGGTTGGTGGTGTTGGGGGGATGTGGTGGGGGGCTGGCTGTGGTGGGGGTGGGGTGGGGGGTGGGGGGGGGGTGGGGTTGCGTTCCTCCCCGCCGAATACCATAGGAGGAGAGGGATGGGGGGGGTGGGTTGTGGTTGTGGGTGTGGGGTGTGGGGGGGTGTTTGGGTGGAGGGGGGGTGTGGGTGTGGTTGGGGGGGGGGTGGGGGAGGGGGTGGGGTGTTTTGGGTGGTGGGGGTGGGGGGGGGGGTGTGAGGGGGGTGGGGGGGTGTGTGGGGGTGTTGGGGTTTGGGGGTTAGGGGGTGGGGGGTGTGTGGGGGGGTGGGGGGGGGTTGGGGTGTGGGGGGTGTGTGTGTGTTGGGGTTGGGGGTGGGGGTATGTGGGAGGGGGTGTTGGGGGTGGGGGGTGGTGTGGGTTGTAGGGAGAGGGTGGGTGGGTGTTGTGGGTGGGGGAGGGTGTTGGGTGGGGGGGGGGGGGTTTATTTATTCCGTGGGGTTTGGTGTGGTGTGGTGGGTGTGGTGGGGGTGGTTGGGGGGTGGTGGGGGGTGGTTTTTTTGTGGTTGGGGTTTTTGTGGGGGGGGGGGGTTTATTTTGTGGTTTTTGGGTATTGTGTTTGGGTGCCCGTGTTTGTGGGGGGGTGGTATTTTTAGCTGTGTTGGGGTGGTGTGTGGGGTGTGTGTGGGTGGTGGGGTAGGGGAGTTGTAGGTGTTGGGGAGGTTTGTGGGTATTGGTCTCCTCCTTCGTTGGCCGTGGGGGTGTTTCCTGGGTATTCTCCTCACCGGGGGGTGGACTCTTCTCTCATGGGCCGGCCTCACTGGCTCCAGGCCTTCCTTGGGGGATGATGTCCGCTCTTTGGGGGGGGTAGTGGATTGGTGGTGTTGGGTTAGTTGTTCTTTGGTGATCTGATGAGTATCGGAGACTTTATTATGATGTTGACCTGTGACACTATTCATTGATGACTAGGTTGTACTCTTCTCTCTTTCCATTGGATGACTAGTTGTACTCTTCTCTATTCCATTGATGCTAGGTTGTACTCTTCTCTATTCCATTGTTGCTAGGTTGTACTCTTCTCTGGTAGTTCTGGTGTGTTTGTGTGTGTTTGTATGTCTGGATATTTACCTGAGTTCTGTAGGGGATTGCTTGTTTTGTTTTAAAACTTGGTTGTTTAGATCATGAAATGTACAGTGACTGTGTAAGTGGATTCATGTTTTCTCTCTCTCTCTTCCTCTTCCTTATCTCTCTCTGTTTCCTTTCTACTGCTGTTTCTGTTAATTTCATTTCTCTTAAGTATGATATGGAATGTGTAATAGAAATGTTTAAATAAAGAAATAAAATGAATAAATGATATCAAGTGAGCTTATATTATAATCCTGATAAAAAATGTTAAGATAAAATAGATTTCATTCTGTTGTCGTGTGAAATAAAAAAAAAAAAAAAAAAAAAAAAAAAAAAGAAAAGAAGATAGGTAGTTAGGTAGGTAGGTGCGTGGGTAGGTTAGTAGGTAGGTGGGTAGTTAGGTAGGTGGATGGATGGGTAAAAAGGTGGATAGGTGGGTGGGTGTGTACGTAAGGTAGGTGGGTTGGTAAGTAGGTAAGTGGGAAGTTAGATTGGTAGGGAAGTAGCTGGGGAGGTAATTAGGTAGGTGGGTAAGTAGTTAGATGTATAAGTAGTTAGGTGGGTGGATGGGTAGGTAGGTAAGTAGCTGGGTAGGTAAGTGGGTAGGTTGGTAAGTAGGTAGGTAGGTAAGTAGGTGGGAAATTAGGTAGGTAGATAGGTAGGTAGGTAGGTAGGTGGGTAAAGAGATAGAAAAGAAGATAGGTAAGTAGGTCGGTAGCTGCGTAGGTAAGTAGGTGGATGGATGGGTAGGTAAGAAGTTGGATGGATGGGTAAGTAGGTGTGTGTATGTGTGTACATAAGTAGGTGGGTAGGTAAGTAGGTAGGTATGTGGGTGGGTTGGTAGGTGGGTGGGTAAGTAGATGGGTAGGTCAGTAGATAGATAAGTAGATGGGAAATTAGGCAGGTAGATAGGTAAGCAGGTAGGTAGGAAGGTAGATAGAAAAGAAGATAGGTAGGTAGGTCGGTATCTGGGATAGGTAAGTAGGTGGATGGATGGGTAAGTAGGTGGGTAGGTGGGTGGGTGTGTAAGTAAGTAGGTGGGTAGGTAACTAGATAGGTATGTGGGTGGGAAGGAAGGTAGGTAGGTAGGTAGGTGGGTGGATAAGAAGATGGGTAGGTCAGTAGGTAGGTGGGTAAGTAGGTCGATGGGTAGGTGAGTGGGTAGGTGGGTTGGTGGGTAAATAGGTAGGTGAGTAGGTAGGTAGATAGGTAAGTAAATAGCTGGAGAGGTAATTAGGTAGGTGGGTAAGTAGGTAGATGGGTAAATAGGTAGGTGGGTGGGTGGATGGGTAAATTGGTAAGTAGCTGGGGAGGTTATTAGGTAGGTGGGTAAGTAGGTAGGTGGGTGGGTGGGTGGGTGGATGGGTAAGTAGGTAAGTAGCTTGTTAGGTAAGTAGGTAGGTGGGTGGGTAGGTAGGTAAGTAGATGCGTAAGTAGGTATGTAGATAGGTAGGTGGGTGGGTGGGTAAGTAGCTGGGTAGGTAAGTAGGTAGGTGGGTAGGTAGGTGGATGAGTAAGTAGGTAGGTATGTGGGTGGGTAAGTAGGTAGGTAGGTAGGTGGGTGGGTAAGTGAGTTGGTGGGTAGGTAGGTGGGTAAGTAGGTAGGTGGGTGGGTGGGTAGGAAGGTGGATAGGTAGGAAGGTGGGTGTGTAAGTAAGTAGGTGGGTAGGTAAGTCGATGGGTGGGTGGGTAAGTAGGTATGTGGGTGGGTGGCTAGGTAGGTGGGTGGGTGGGTAAGAAGTAAGTTGTGTGGGAAAGTAGGGAGGTGGGTGGGTAGGTATGTCGGTGGATGGGTAAGTACATGCAGTGCAGAATTATTAGGCAAATGAGTATTTTGACCACATCATCCTCTTTATGCATGTTGTCTTACTCCAAGCTGTATAGGCCGAAAGCTACTACTACTAGTTACGCAGGTGATGTGCATCTCTGTAATGAGAAGGGGTGTGCTCTAATCACATCAACATATCACCTATATCAGGTGTATTAGGCAAACAGAATTATTAGGCAACTTAACAATAAACAAATATATCCCCATTTCAATGATTTATTTTCACCAGGGAAACCAATATAACAGCTCAACATTCACAAATATACATTTCTGACATTCAAAAACAAAAACAAATCAGTGACCAATATAGCCACCTTTCTTTGCAAGGACACTGAAAAGCTGCCATCCATGGATCCTGTCAGTGTTTTGATCTGTTCACCATCAACATTGCAGCAGCAGCAACCACAGCCTCCCAGACACTGTTCAGAGAGGTGGACTGTTTTCCCTCCTTGTAAATCTCACATTTGATGAGGGACCACAGGTTCTCTATGGGGTTCAGATCAGGTGAACAAGGAGGCCATGTCATTAGTTTTTCTTCTTTTAGACCCTTTCTTGCAGCCACGCTGTGGAGTACTTGGATGCGTGTGATGGAGCATTGTCCTGCATGAAAATCAGGTTTTTCTTGAAGGATGCGGACTTCTTCCTGTACTACTGCTTGAAGAAGGTGTCTTCCAGAAACTGGCAGTAGGACTGGGAGTTGAGCTTGACTCCATCCTCAACCCAAAAAGGCCCCACAAGCACATCTTTGATGATACCAGCCCATACCAGTACCCCACCTCCACCTTGCTGGCGTCTGAGTGGGACTGGAGCTCTCTGGCCTTTACCGATCCAGCCACGGGCCCATCCATCTGGCCCATACCAGTACCCCACCTCCACCTTGCTGGCGTCTGAGTGGGACTGGAGCTCTCTGGCCTTTACCGATCCAGCCACGGGTCCATCCATCTGGCCCATACCAGTACCCCACCTCCACCTTGCTGGCGTCTGAGTGGGACTGGAGCTCTCTGGCCTTTACCGATCCAGCCACGGGCCCATCCATCTGGCCCATCAAGACTCACTCTCATTTCATCAGTCCATAAAACCTTAGAAAAACCAGTCTGAGATATTTCTTGGCCCAGTCTTGACGTTTCAGCTTGTGTGTCTTGTTCAGTGGTGGTGGTTTTTCAGCCTTTCTTACCTTGGCCATGTCTCTGAGTGTTGCACACCTTGTGCTTTTGGGCACTCCAGTGATGTTGCAGCTCTGAAATATGGCAAAACTGCTGGCAAGTGGCATCTTAGCAGCTGCACGCTTGACTTTTCTCAGTTCATGGGCAGTTATTTTGCGCCTTGGTTTTTCCACACGTTTCTTGCGACCCTGTTGACTATTTTGAATGAAACGCTTGAATGTTTGATGATCACGCTTCAGAAGCTTGGCAGTTTTAAGAGTGCTGCATCCCTCTGCAAGATATATCACTATTTTTTACTTTTTGGAGCCTGTCAAGTCCCTCTTCTGACCCGTTTTGCCAAAGGAAAGGAAGTTGCCTAATAATTATGTTTGCCTAATACACCTATTATTGGCACACCCCTTCTCATTACAGAGATGCACATCACCTGATAAGCTTAATTGGTAGCAGGCTTTCGGCCTATACAGCTTGGAGTAAGACAACATGCATAAAGAGGATGATGTGGTCAAAATACTCATTTGCCTAATAATTCTGCACTCCCTGTAGGTAGGAAGGTCATTATTTAGGTGAGTGGGTGGGTTGGTGGATAGGCTCGTTGGTAGGTAGTTAGGTAGATGGGTGGGTAAGTAGAGAGTTCATTTTCCATTTGCACCATTTGTTAAAGGGACTTGAGGCAAGATTAAGAAGTGAAACTCGCGACTGCCGCTTAAAGTAACTGCAGCCATGAGCCAAGCCGTCACCGGAGCGTGCACAAACTGAAACTATAATGTTGTTTACTAACCTTTTTCTTCATAGTTACACGTTTTAGTGTCTTTCAGTTGATCTGGATTGTTTGCTGACAGCGGAAGAATCCATAACTATCGCTTACAGTGTTTGAATTTACCGCAACCGTCTGCTTCCTGTATCAACACTGTGGATGTAGAGTCATCTGACGTCACGTCCGCAGGGCAGCGTGGAAAATTCGGACACCGAATTGCAGCGCATTTTGCGGCACACAGCCTGTTCAAGGCCACGGAGAGAAACGTGGGTGGAAATGTTAATTTTGGTATTTAGCGCTCCATCACCCAGTAGTATTAAAAATTGGACATGCATGTTTGTTTTTTAATTCCTGCCTCTAGTCCCTTTAATAGGAAGTTTTGAGCCAACACACAGAATTCAAACTTGAAGATAAATGGTAAGTTTACGGTTGAATGTGGAACTGCAGCAGAAATCAGAGTTTACCAAACTGTCTTATTCTGTCCTGGGGTTAGAAGTAGGGATCCTGTGGTGGAAAAGGGCCATTAGACAGTTCTATTATGTAGAGCTAGGTATCATTACTCGTACTGAATTTATGAGAAAAAGTCATTGTTTTACGAGAGTAAAGTAAGCTTATGAAAATAAAGTGGTAATTGTACTAGTAAATGGACAATGGAAACATGCGAGATGCAACACAATTTAATGTCTGGCGTGATTTAAAGGAGCAGAAAACCCCTCTGAACTGCCACTGATGCATCCATGGATGACCCTGCAGTCGACCGGTTCCAGCCAGTTCCCCCTCCACAAAAGCAGCCATTTCTTCCAAGTCCGTCTGCTTCTTTCTGCCGAATAGATCCATTTTCTTGCAGATTCTTCTCAAAGTCTTGATACCGATGACAATGTGGTGCTGATGTAGCAAGAGATTGAGGATCTCTTGCGACATCAGGTTTGTAAAACATCTGCTGAAGTAATCTTCACCAAGCACCACCTCCCTCATTTTATCAACTTGCCCTCTTCTGAATATAAAATATCATGACTTTATTCTCATAAAATCGTGACTTTGTTCTTGTAAAATTCTGACTTTTTCCACATAAAATTGCAGCTTTATTCTTGTAAAATTACAACTTTTCCCAGTAAATTTACAACCATATTCTAACCAGGTTGTAACTAACTCTAATATGCAACTATTCTCGTCAAATTACAAATTTATTCTTGTAAATTTATGTGCTCATTCTATTAAAACTATTACTTTTTTTTCTCATATATTTATGACTTTGTCATAAATTTTTGTCTTTATTCTTGTAAAATTGCGGCTTTTTCTTTATGATTTTATTCTTGTAAAATGATGTTTGTTCTTGTAAAATCATGATTGTAAAATTATAATTTTATTCACATAATATTACAGCTTCATCCTCGTAAAATTGTGACTGTGACAATTTGCCACTTCATTCTCATAAGTTTGACTTTTTTCTTGTAAAATAACGACTTTTTCACATGAAATTACAACTTTATTTTCATAGTCGGCTTTTTTCATGTAAATTTATCATTTATTCTCATAAACTTGCAACTATTCTCCCTAAATTATGACTTTATTCTTAAAATGACCATTTCTTTCACATAAAATTAGAACTTAATTGGACTTTTTTCTTGTAAAATTACAGTTTTATTCTTAAAATATTTTTAATGTGGCCATGATATTCATTTCTTAATCACATCACAAGAGAGGAAATAACATGAAAACACTTCCTTCCTTTTCTTATAGCTCCCCCTGAATCGTGGACATTAATGACTATTTTGTTGATGGCTCCATCACCAGGAGAAATTGGAAAGCTCTGCACTTTTCAGCCTTTCAACTTCTTTTTTTTGTTTGTTTTTATTGATTTTTAATTGGTTTCTAACACACAGAACAAAAGAAAACCCTGTGCTGCCACCAACACATGCGAGAAAAACAAAACAACGACAACAGAATGCAACACATGAATAAGAGAAGAGGTGCAATTAGTTTCGTCCTCAGGTCCGTGTCACCTCACAGCCATTTTAAGTCAAAAAGCAGGCAAAAATGCATAAATGGAATAAAATAATAAAAGGCATAGATCTTAGGAATTAAGCAAGAAAGACTCAAGTGGTCCCCAAAGCTTCAAAAATGTGTCCGATTTGTGGTTGAGGTCATGAGTCAATTTTTCTAGAGGAAAGATTTAGATATCTGAGTAATCCACTCACTGTCGGGACATACGGAGAAGACTTTTGTAACAAAATACACTTCTTAGCGAGAAATCAGAGAATTGCAAACAAAGATTTAGAAGGTACATCCAAATGAGAAGGGGTAACGTTTAAAAGGTAAAACAAAGGGGACAATGAAAAATAAACACCAACATTTTCAGTTGCAGAGTGAATATCTTTCCAAAAAGCCTGGATAAGGTCACATGACCAGAATAGATGGAAAAAAGTACGTTTATGCTTTGAACATTGACAGCAAAGGTCGGAACGGTTGGAGAACATTCGCTGGAGACAAACAGGAGTATAGTAAGATCTATAGAAAAGCTTGAACTTTTGTTCGTGTATAGAAATAGAAGTGCACTGGGGAAAGGTCCCATTACAAATCCTGAGCCCATCCACAGAACTGAGTTTCACCTCCAGATCAGTTGGGTGAAATATTTTAATGAAAGTCAGTAACTTATTGTGTTGGTTTGAGGTGATGCTCGGAAATCGTGATAAAGATCACAGGAATGTCAACAAAGGCATAAAAAAACAAAGGATTGCCCTAGGACGTTCTTAAAACATCACATGGGTGTTCCTCAGGGTTTAATACTTGGCCCTCTGAAATTTTGACATTTGTAATGTTATTTTGATCTAATTTTTTTCCAAACTAAACTTGAACACATTTTGCATTCTCTATGGACAGCTGAGGACGTTTGTGAAAGTCTCCTTCCAACCCGATTTTTTAAAATGTTCTCATGAAAAAAGTTGCAGTGGTATGTTGTAATGTGCAAACATAATTGGAAATGAAGCATCTGTCTGAGCTCCTTCTTCCTGTGTCTGCAGTCACCAGAGGAATGGCCTCCATCCTCTCTGAGGTGATGATGTACGTCTCCATCGTCGGGTTGCAGCTCTGGCTGTTGGTGGAGATGATCTACTGCTTTAGGAAGATCTCAGCAGCAGGCGAGAAAGCTCTGAGAGAGAGCGCGTGAGTACCTCCTGCTTCCTCGTGTCCAGATCCTGCAGGGCCGGCCAAATGTCCCGACTTCCACACAAGCTGTTTCAATCTGTCCTCAGAATAACAATCTGCTCCTTCCCTCTGATCTGTGCTGCATGTTTTCCTCTCCTCTACCAACCTCTCTCTGTCCTGCAGGGAGGAGTATTTAACTGAAGCATCAGACAGTAAAGACGACTGTGCAGGTGTAGAAGTGGCTGAGTAGCGCTGGTATGTCAGCTTCTGTTTCCTGGTTTTCCCCGTCTTCTGTACACATCACTCCCTGTTCTGGTTTTGATTTGTACGTTTTAGAGCAGGGATTCCCAAAGTGTGGGTGCACGCATCACACTATAATTTATAAAAAACACACTATAATTTATAAAAAAAAAACCTATAATTTATTAGTTTGGAGAAATGTAGAAGAAGAAGGCTGTCTTTTTCTACACACTGTAGGCTATTGTGCGCACCGACTCGTTTCATTCGTTCTTTCAAATATGCTTAACTGACTGACATCAGGGAAACTGTCAAATGGGATGTCTGATGACAAAGTTGTCAGTCTGAAGGATGAGAGGCACCACGAGAGAGTGAGGATTTGGAGGCAACAGAGACGGAGAGAATAGTAGAGAAAAAATGAGCGAGAGTAAGGAAAAGATTTGCTTGAGGAAATCAAAGAGGAGGGAGGATATGGCAAAAAAACAGGTGATGAGGGGAAACACCAGACGCTGAAAAATGAGGAAAATGATCTGGGTCTGCGCTTCACTTGGATCGGTGATGCAGATTGACCAAACCATATATTGCTGCAATTTCTCTGTGATGTGGCTGAAATAAAACATTTATGTCAAAATCATGCTTTCTGTTACTGAGCCCTTCTGTCACTCATCCTCTTAGAAGTGGAAACTCGTGTGTCACTGAATTATTTTGAAACTTTGTTGATGTTGTTATTGTTAAATGGGTGTGAAAAATGGTAACGGGTCCCAGGTCTTATCCTCAGAGGAAACACAAAGAGTGCCGTGCTGTTTGGAGGGTTACGAAAATGTGCAGTGGGAAAGGCCCATAAACGACCTGAAGTCCATCATTCAACAGAGACCAAGAGTCCTTAAGCAGTATTTTTCTATATTTGTTGGACAATCTTTGTTTTGTTGTAGTGGGACTGGTAACCAATGATGTTGGAGATACAGATGATGTTGGTTTATGGCAGATGAAAGCAGCGACCAGCGGGTAAATTTCAAATTAATGGTGGTATCATTGTGTCAGGAGTCTCAGATATTTTTGTACATGGTCTACGTAAGGAGGCATTAAAGCTCCTTTACACTTTGCAAATTAAACAAAACTCAAAAACTAAATTAAACAGGAAGAAAATGTTAAACTCAAATTTCTGACTGCGTTTTATTAACAGTACTTTTTTACTTTCGGTACTTAAGTACAGTAAATACAAGCTACTTTTTTACTTTTACTCAAGTAAAATTCTCGCAGGCTGATCTCAATAACTGGCCAAACACACCTGGATTAATCAGTTTGTCCAATAATGAAAGACAGGAAGCAAAGGTGCTGTCTGAAGTTCAGGAAGAGGTGGAACCGTGCATATGGCCCATTCACATTTTTCATGTGAACTACAACGCCAGCTGTGCTAACAACAGCTAATAACAGTAGCCTTAGCAAACATGTTGTTGTGCGAGGCTGCTAACTGGTTTTCTGACCCGTGAGCTGGAATGCAAGTTGGTCGGGTGTGACGTCATTATTTTTTTTAACTTAGTCACCTTTTTAAATGCTGAATTTAAACATTAAACGTTCCTCTGGCGCCCTCTGGTGGGAACTTTGGCCTGACTCAGTTTCAGCTTATAAATCAGGTTTTTTATTTTAATTTTAGGCTGATACTGAAATTTAAATAAAAGTTTCTTTGCTCAACATTTTCCTCTGTAACAGTTTTCTTTCTTTTCAACTTCAGATCCAGGAAGAATTCAAGGCGACTTCCTTAAAGTCTTCCAGATCCAGCTCTTCCTCTCCTGTCAATCACCACCTCCCTCCATCCTCCACATGTGGACGCTGGACGCAACGAGGAGGCAGATCTGCATGGAAGAGACTTTTTATGTGACTCTGCAGGACGGATGCATCAGAGGAAATCTGAGCTGTAAATATAAAACAGATCTGCACAGATGGCCGCTGATCACAAGCAGATAATGGGTCTGTTGCACGAAGCAGGTTCAACAAACTCCGAGACTAACTCTGAACTCTGAGTTGATCTACTCGGAGATTGGAAACTCTGAGTTTTCAGTCCCATAACAGCTGATTTGAGTTGGTTTAATCAACTCAGAGTAGGTCGACCCGGGGTTTTAACCCGGCGCTACCAAGATAAGAATCCAGCTTTGTACTTTTACCACAGTCTTTTTATTTATTTAACTTTAGTGAAATCCCTCAGGGAGAAGCGCTCTTGTCGGCAGCATTAAGATTAAATATAACCGTCGCATTTCTCAAATGCCCTGCGTCTACAATGAAAGAAAAAAAAAATCTATTTGCGAAAAAATGCAGGGTAATAAAAAATATGCTTCGAGAGAAAAGCGTATGGCAACATAAAAAAAAGCCACAACAAGAATTGAACCGCAGCTGCCTGCGTGGCATACAAACACCTTATCCATTTAGCCAGAACCAGAAACAGCTGGATGGTCAAATGTTCATGTTAAAGCATCTCTTGTAAACGGAGAGACAGGACCTCCAACTATCACGTATGGCTGGTGATATTATAAATGTACGGACGGATCAGCTCGTGTATGTAGATAACTGACCGTGATGTGTAACTGTAACGTCAGAAATAACAACTGTCGGGAAATTAAACTTCTATCCGTGGTCTGATAATGATCTCTGAATATTTAACCCTTCATGCAGCATCTTAATCCATAAAATCCTCATCAAAAGATAAGGATGTAACCTACCGACTCTGATTTATTTATAACATGTTTTATTTAAGACGGCAGCAGCCAAAACTCACCGCTGACTTAATGAATGAATGAGGAAAGGAAACGGCGAGTGTGACTAAAAGTGGGTGGAGACAGCAAGAAACTCAAGGTTTCTCCACACTAACCTGCTCCCGACCAGGTTAGTTTCAGAGAGTCTGTTACCATGGTAACTGACCGAGGGTTTAAGTTACCCCTCTTCATGAAAGAGGCTAGAGTTACTCCTCTTTCCCTGGGTTGAGTTACCTACCTTTGTGTTACGAAAAACTCAGAGTTTCCCGAATTTCGCGGTTAAACAACTCAGGGTTTTCATGAAACCTGCTTCGTGCAACAGACCCAATATCACAAGTTTCTATTCTATACTCCTGTTTGCATGCTGACAAACTTATCAAACAGCATACGTCACATTTCTAACAGTCTACTTTTATTCCACGTGAGGCTTTCATCTCGTCGTTCTCACTTAAACCAACAGCTGTTGTGCAAATAAAACTTTTATTCATGACGATGAGAAGGGAAAAAACAGATTTGGACCAAACTTATTCTGCATTTTAATACTAGTCAGACAAAAAACAAACTGCTTATTTCTTACTGTTGCAATTTCACTGCAGAAATAAAACTGAATGTTCCGCTTTGCTGCTTACGGTTATGGTATTATGGGATTAAAAATAACCATTTTCCCAGTTAAATTACTTTTAAATCTTAATCATAGATTTAATCAAAGATCAAGTTCATAAAAAGAGCAGATTTAAACCAAAACGTGAGATGTGAAGAGGCATCATCATCTTCACACCTCGGTCACCTCCAAAAAAGACAAGCAGGAGAAACAGATGATGAAGATGATGATGTTTGCTGTCTGCAGCTCAGGCTGACGGTCAAACAGCGACACCTGGTGGTCGACTTCAAACCCGCATGAAGGACTTTTTTAAACTCAGCAGAGGTGGAAATGAAATCATTGCATTAACACAGGTTACTGTAATTAAGTAGTTTTTGGGAGTAAATTGTAATTTTTTGTAGTAGTTTTTGAAATAGGTAATTTTACTTTTACTCAAGTACATTTTGACCTAAGTAATTTAAAATTTTAAAAACAGTGTTTGTTGGATTTATAACTTTTTTACAGCCAGTAACTGAAAGTACAAGTAAATTTTAAATTAAGTACTTTTTTACTTTTACTCAAGTACATTTTAAGATGGATACTTTTACCTGAGTAGAATTTAAACAATGTAAAGATACTCTTACTTTATTACAATTTTTCAGCACTTTTCCACCTCTGCTCCACAATTACTGTAATACAGAAGAGGATGAAGACCACTGAGGAAGAGACAAAAAAATTAAAAATAAAAAATAGAATTCTGATGGGGAAAAAATGTCAGAAAACATTTTTAACAAACTGTTTTTTTCTGGAATTTTCTTTTTTAATTTCTGAAAATAAAAAAAGAAATCTGACTTTTTTTTCCAGACTTTGCTTTTTTTTTTTTTTTTTTCTGATTTTTTTTTTATAAAAAAAAATCTGACTTTTTTCGCCAGAACATTAAAAAAAGGTTTTGTTTGTCTGTTTGTTTGTTTTTTAAATTCTAATTTCCAAAAAATATTTTTTAAAAGTCTGAATTAGGAGAAAGAAAAAAACAACCAGAATTCTGACTTTTTCCCCAGAACACAAAAGAATGTTAATTTTTTTTTTATTTCTTAAAAAGCGTCTGAATTCTGACTTTTTGTCAGAAATTGAAAAAAAATTCCTGAAAATTCTTTTTCTCAGAACTTGATTTCTTTTTTCTTCAGTGGCCCTCCTCCTCTTCCGTACCATGATGTAGTTTTATACATTAAAAAAAAGACGAGCCACTTTGTCAGAAATTCTGCAACACAAGTTGTTTTTGTGTTTTTTGTCTTTTCTGCAACTTCATAAAGAGCCAAATAAAACCAAACACTCCGTTCCAGCACAGCAGATCCAGTTTTAACTGTCTGCGAGTCGCAGGAAGCTCAGAAACTAAACCAGAAATTCCTGACCTGGTTTCATAGACCAGAGTGATCTGTGACAACTCAGGCCCAGCTAGTTGCTGTAATCTGACTGCCGTGGAGCAACGCACCACCAAACGTGTCCAGGGATTAGACCAAGCCTCGTTCCAGATGGACATGTGTACCGCTCAGTGGCAGCCGGACTCTGCTGGTCTCTTTGTACCAGTTTCATGAACTCTAAGGCTGAAAAGAGGCGTGTGTTTAACTGCATGATGAATCAAAGGCTGCACTGTGACTTTTAATCTGTCAACACATTTTTCTGAATAAAAAAATACAGGAAAGAAACATCTCTGAATATTTCTGTCATCTACCTGCTCAGATGAAACAGGTTCTCATCACGTTCATGTTTTCTTTCAGGACCAAATGAAACTGCATTTTATGCTGCCAGAGATCAACTCAGCGTCTGTGAGACCTAAAAGCAGAGTCACTGATTATGGCTGATGAGTCCATAACTAAAGAGTTGCAGCAGCAGGCTGGATTAAGTTCAGGCATCCAATTCAGTTTACATTTGTGTGTGTGTGTGTGTGTATATACACATAGTTGTGTGAAAGTGTTTGATTTCTTATTTTCTTGCATGTTAGTCACACTTAAATGTTTCAGATCATCAAACAAATTTAAATGTAAGACAAAGATAACACAAATAAACACAAAATGCAGTTTTTAAATGAAGGTTTTTATTAGTAAGGGGGGAAAATCCAAACCTCCATGGCCCTGTGTGAGAAAGTGATCTTCCCCTAAACCTAATAACTGGTTGTTCCACCTTAGCAGCAACAACTGCATCAAGCGTTTGTGATAACTGGCAGTGAGTCTTCTACAGCGCTGTGGAGGAATTTTGTTCCACTCATCTTTGCAGAATTGTTGTAATTCAGCCACAATGGAGGCTTTTCCAGCATGAACCGCCTTTTTAAGGTCATGCCACAGCATCTCAATGGGATTCAGGTGGGGGCTTTGACTAGGCCACTCCAAAGTCTTCATGTTGTTGTTCTTAAGCCATTCAGAGGTGGACTTGCTGGTGTGTTCTGGATCATTGTTCTGCTGCAGAACCCAAGTGCGCTTCAGCTTGAGGTCACCAACAGATGGCCGGACGTTCTCCTTCAGGATTTTTTGGTAGAAGCAGAATTCATGGTTCCATTTACCACAGCAAGTCTTCCAGGTCCTGAAGCAGCAAAACAGCCCCAGACCATCACACTACCACCACCATATTTTACTGTTGCTATGATGTTCCTTTTCTGAAATGCCGTGTTACTTTTACGCCAGATGTAATGGGACCTCCACCTTCCAGAAAGTTCCACTTTTGTCTCGTCAGTCCACAGAGTATTTTCCCAAAAGTCTTGGGGATCATCAAGATGCTTTCTGGCTAAACTGAGACGAGCCTTTATGTTCTTTTTGCTCAGCAGTGGTTTTGGTCTTGGAACTCTGCCATGCAGCCATTTTTGCCCCCCAGTCTCTTTCTGATGGGGGAGTCATGAACACTGACCTTAATTGAGGCAAGTGAGGCCTGCAGTTCTTGGATGTTGTTCTGGGGTCTTTTGTGACCTCTTGGATGAGTCGTCGCTGTGCTCTTGGGGTCATTTTGGTCGGCCGGCCCCTCCTGGGAAGGTTCACCACTGTTCCATGTTTTCACCATTTGTGGATAATGGTTCTCACTGTGGTTCTCTGGAGTCCCAAAGCTTTAGAAATGGCTTTGGAACCTTTTCCAGACTGATAGATCTCAATGACTTTGTTTCTCATTTGTTCCTGAATTTCTTTGGATGGCAGCATGATGTCTAGCTTTGGAGGATCTTTTGGTCTACTTCACTTTGTCAGGCAGGTCCTATTTAAAGGAGTGATGACATAACAGTTAAAAACTAGTTTATGATGTTGGCATTACTGCATATGTAAATACTCCAAAGAAAAAAACTGCATTTTTTACAGCGGAGTATTGTTTTGAAACGCCAGACCTCACTTCCTCAGTAATACAGTTGGGTCCGGTGATGATATGGAGCTTTACCCGGAGACCACCTTGACTTCATTTTGATTGGCTACACCTTATTTGGCTATGACCTTATTTGGAGAATCTAGGTCAAGCTGCGGTCGGAGTTTGCTAAAGGCTAACTGCTAGCAACATGGGCACTTTAGACAGTGTGAGCTACGTTTATCAGACAAGACAGCATTTAGAAAATAAATAAACTTACAGGTAATGACAAGGTTGTGGCCCCCTCCCTCAGTGTTGCTGCAGAAGTTTGCTTTTAAATCCATTTGTTTGAAAACCCAGACCTGACTGCACAGAAGTTACTACTCAGCTACACACATGCAGCTGAAGCAGAGAGGGAGGAGGGAGGGGGAGCGAAGCGAACGGTGCATAGACCGTTAGGAGGAGAGAGGGAGGGGGGCTGTTTACTTGATAGTGTTTCCCTTATTGGAGCAACTAAATTATAAATATAATAAAAATATAAATATAAAATAATATAAAAAATAAAGAATGATAAACGTAGGATGATAGAACTACGTAGAATGATAGAACTACGTAGAATGATGGAACTACGTAGAATGATGGAACTACGTAGAATGATGGAACTACGTAGAATGATGGAACTACGTAGAATGATAGAACTACGTAGAATGATGGAACTACGTAGAATGATAGAACTACGTAGAATGATGGAACTACGTAGAATGATAGAACTACGTAGAATGATGGAACTACGTAGAATGATGGAACTACGTAGAATGATAGAACTACGTAGAATGATGGAACTACGTAGAATGATAGGACTACGTAGAATGATGGAACTACGTAGAATGATAGAACTACGTAGAATGATGGAACTACGTAGAATGATAGAACTACGTAGAATGATAGAACTACGTAGAATGATAGAACTACGTAGAATGATGGAACTACGTAGAATGATGGAACTACGTAGAATGATAGAACTACGTAGAATGATGGAACTACGTAGAATGATAGGACTATGTAGAATGATGGAACTACGTAGAATGATGGAACTACGTAGAATGATGGAACTACGTAGAATGATAGAACTACGTAGAATGATGGAACTACGTAGAATGATAGAACTACGTAGAATGATAGAACTACGTAGAATGATAGAACTACGTAGAATGATGGAACTACGTAGAATGATAGAACTACGTAGAATGATGGAACTACGTAGAATGATAGAACTACGTAGAATGATGGAACTACGTAGAATGATAGAACTACGTAGAATGGTAGAACTACGTAGAATGATAGAACTACGTAGAATGGTAGAACTACGTAGAATGATAGAACTACGTAGAATGGTAGAACTACGTAGAATGATAGAACTACGTAGAATGATGGAACTACGTAGAATGATGGAACTACGTAGAATGATAGAACTACGTAGAATGATGGAACTACGTAGAATGATGGAACTACGTAGAATGATGGAACTACGTAGAATGATAAGCTGCTGTCTGATTCAACTGTTTCTGAGCAGAGAGACAAAGCTGACAGACCATAAACAGGAACTTTGATTCTCACTCTGACATTCACATGACCTCATCAGAGCACAACAGATCAGATTATACACCCAAAACCCCAGAAAAGGGAAATTTGATGTCATGGCACCTTTAAGTAATTTCTTGATTCAGACCTGGGGTCTCATTTCTAAAGCTGCTTACGCACAAAACAGGGCCTGAAAATGGCGTAAGTAATTTTCCACGCAAAGTTTCAGATTTATAAAAACAAACCTGACGGGAAAATGCGCACCTGTACGCAAACTCTGAACCTTGCGCACGAACATTTTGGAGACGGGAAACTGGCGGCACCGCTGGTAAGATGATGAGCTGAAGCCACGATCGTGCATTTAAGCATCATATCAGACTGGAGACCATCGTAAACCCCCGTCTGTTCCTGGATTGAGCTGTACGATCCATCAGCCTCATTTCAGAGCTACAGTAGCTGCAGCTTCAGTTATATAGGATGACAGTTATTGGTAGGTTACCTGTAACAAGGTGTGGAGGCTGATTGTAATTACTGAGGAAACGGTGACACTCGTACATAATGCTTCACATGGACGCGCTGCACTGCTGGAAGATTATGGAAAGAAGAGGATAAAGATGGAGAGAATTTTTAGAAACCACCAATATTCCCTGGGCCATGATTACTGACTGATGCCGATAGATTCCCCTGAGCAACCTTCCCGAACTGGGGATTCTCAGATCATTTCAGAGGGTCGTCAGACGATTGTAATCGCTGTAAACTAAATACATTTAGAATTTTTAGGGTTGTCAAAATAAACCTGTTAATGCAGGAAGATTAATCTGTAGGAATATAAACGCATTCATTTTCTAATAAATAAATTAGAGCCTAACTCAGAATAAAAATTGCAATTTAGCAAAATCTTGCAAAGCCCTTCTCATATCTTGGTCAGCTAAGTTGTTTTTTTTTATCATCGTGTTTTCTTACAGTTGTGTACATATGTATGATTATTGTTGCACTTGTATTTTTTATATTATTGTTATGTTAGATAGATGTTATATTGTAAAAAAAAAACAGTATTACAAACATTGAATTTCCCTTCTGGGATTAATTTTTTCATTTCATTTCATTAATAATCCACCCCCCCCCCACCCCCCTAATTCATGAAGATTCTGACAGTTTTCCAGCCTCACATGTAGATGCTGCAGGATGATCTGAAATGTCGCACAATAAAGAGCTCAGCTGTTGCGGGGGTCAGGAACAACAACGTCTGGTATCTGGGAGGGGGGGGGTCAGGAACAACAACGTCTGGTATCTGGGGGGGGTCGTAGCTCAGAAAGTTTGGGAACTCCTGGATCTGTGTGTTAAACTGGCCGAATCCGTTTAATCCCAGTGTGCAGTTGTTGACCACAACGCGCTCCGGTGTGCAGCAGCCGTTGTGTTCATTCACCGCTGCAGCAACGTGATGTCACTTCTGTTTATCTGCGATTCCACTGTGACGTCCAAATATAACGTTCTTTCAACGTTTCACCACCAACAAGCTCCTCCACTTCATTCTCCATGAAACTGCGTTTTCTCGTCTTCTCAGTCGCCACGATCAAGTTTAAATGCCTCAGATCAGCTTATTTATATGCAGAAATATCCATGAGGTGCTTTGCATTGACCCTTCATGGTAGAAAGTGGGCGTGTAGGGGGAGGGGGGGGGGGGGGATATGAGCCAAATTCACCTGCGCAAACTTCCAAGAAGAGTGTGATTTATAAAGGGGAAATTGCTTGGATTTTTGCGTACGCCCGGTTTTATAAATCTGAATATTTTTCGGCGTAAGCAAACTTTGGGTTTTTGGCGCACTTACACTTTTAGTTTAGATCCTGCGCTCAGTTTTATAAATGAGACCCCAGGGCCGTTTCTCAATCTGCGTACTTGTGCGTACTTGCGGGCTCGTGGACTCGTGAAACGTCGTCATCCGCGGTCCAAGTCATGTTCCATTAAAAAGTTTGCTTCTCAGCAAGTTCACTGGAAATCCCCGGATGAGAACTTTCTCCGACCATTTTAACGAGCATGCATCAGAGGAGGCTCGTGCGTGCTTGGCCAGATATGCACCTGCGCACGCGCAGCGTTTGACAGCCTCCTCCTCCGTCCCCAACAGCAAAACCTGAGCGATCATTTCTTTACTGTTCTTGGTCTTTTATCTTCCTCCCGCTTTCTCTCACAGCTGTTAATCATATAATTATGACCTGATTGTCCGTTTGCGTTAATGTGCTTATGCATTGGAAATAAATATAACTTACACGTTGGGAACCCCCCCCCCCAAAAAAAAAACATCCACTAGGCTGTAATTGTTTTGGAGCAGTTATTTTAATTTTTTTTATTTGTTTCAGTACCATCTCTACATCTCCTCAACAACAAATAAACAGTTGTAGAATAATATTATTTTATGTTGAAGGCAGCCCTTGTTCACTGCTGCACCGTTGGTGGTGATGTCACAAGTTTGCATTGTCCCAACCGTCAAGTAGGCGGAGTCCGTGCTTGTGAACTCCACAGTTGCAGACTTCCAGTAAGTCTGTACTCATGAAGGCCCAGGGTGGCAGTAATCAGGCCTGGGTGTGGCTAGAGAAACACTTTTTCACACAACTGTGTCATATCACACACACACACACACACACACACACACACATATACACATACACACACATACATATACACATACATACATATTTATATACATACATACATATATATATATATATATGTATATATATATATATATACATATATATATATACATATATATATATATGTATATATATATATACATACATATACATACATACATACAGGGGTTAGACAATGAAACTGAAACAGCTGTCATTTTAGTGTGGGAGGTTTCATGGCTAAATCAGACCAGCCTGGTGGCAAATATTCATTAATTGCAGCAGTAAGAGCAGAGTGTGAAGGTTCAATTAGCAGGTAAAAAGCACAGTTTTGCTCAAAACATTGCAATGCATACAACATTGTATCAGAGTTCAAAAGAGGACAAATTGTTGGTGCATGTCTTGCCGGTGCATCTGTGACCAAGACAAGTCTTTGTGATGTATCAGAGCCACAGTATCCAGGGTAATGTCAGCATACCACCAAGAAGGACGAACCACATCCAACAGGATTAACTGTGGACGCAAGAGGAAGCTGTCTGAACGGGATGTTCGGGTGCTAACCCGGATTGTATCCAAAAAACGTAAAACCACAGCGGCCCAAATCACAGCATTCGCTTGGCCCAGGACTTGTGCTGGATGGACCAAGGACTACCGAACCATTCTGGAGGACCATGTGCATCCAAAGGTTCAAACATTGTATCCTGAAGGCGGTGCAGTGTATCAGGATGACAATGCACAAATACACACAGCAAGACTGATGAAAGATTGGTTTGATGAACATGAAAGTGAAGTTGAACATCTCCCATGGCCTGCAAAGTCACCAGATCTAAATATTATTGAGCCACTTTGGGGAGTTTTGGAGGAGCGAGTCAGGAAACGTTTTCCTCCACCAGCATCACGTAGTGACCTGGGGTCTCATTTATAAAGCTTGCTTACGCACAAAACAGGGCTTGAAAGTGGCGTAAGTGATTTTCCACGCAAAGTTTCTGATTTATAAAAACAAACCTGACGGGAGAATGTGCGCACCGGTGCGCACATTCTGAACTTTGCGCACGAACATTTTGGAGACGGGGAAACTGGCGGCACCGCTGGTGAGATGATGAACTTAAGCCACGTTCATGCATTTAACCATTTATATCAGACTGTAGACCCTCGTAAACCCTCGTATGGTCCTCAAATAAGCCATACAACCCATAAGCACCCATTCAGGACTTACAGCACAGTGTGTTCCAAGTGTATGTTCATCTTCAAATTATGTAGCAATGACAAGTTTATCTAGAAAGCAAATTAATGTACAGGATAATTCAAAATGCTTTACATAAAACATAAAAAGCATTGCAGCAGGGGTGCAGAAGAGAAAACATCAAAGCTAAAAGAAAAAAAGATTATTGTTCCATTAATTGTGACAAGCTGTACAGCAATTACTGTAATTACTGAGTAAACATAAATACTGCAGTGACACTGGTGCGTAATGCTTTACAATGGATGCGCTGGCATTGCTTGAAGACGATGCCAACGGCAGGATCAGGATGGAGAGAGTCTTTAGAGACCATGAGGATTTTCTGGCCCATGATGATGAGTGGCTGATAAGCCGATTTAGATTCCCCAGAGCAGTGCTCTTGAATCTTTGTGCTGATCTGGGCCCAGTGTTAGCTCGACCTACCCGCCGGAACCGTGCTATCCCAGTACATTTGCAGGTCTTAACCACTCTAGGGTTTCTGGCGACCGGTTCTTTCCAGCGGGAATTAGCCGACAGGTATGCTGCTATTTGTTTGATGAACAATAGGATATATGACAGTTGTCACCCCAAAGCAAAATAATGTATTATATTTTATCTTTAGGTCTGGAATATCTCAGCCATCACTAAGCACAATTATGGCAACTGTTTTGGATGGCATTATTAAAATGACCACGCAATACATTAAGTTTCCATACACTGTGGGAGAACAGGCCAACATTAAAAGGCAATTTGCAGCAATGTCCGGTTTCCCAAATGTAATCGGTGCGATTGACTGCACACATGTTGCTATAAGGGCTCCGAGTGACAACGAATTTGTCTATGTGAACCGTAAAAATGTCCATTCAATCAATGTCCAAATTATTTGCGACTCGGGCATGGTTCTGACCAATTTAGTGGCACGGTGGCCTGGGTCAACACATGACTCATTCATTCTGACACACAGCAGTGTGGGGAATAGACTGCAGGCAGGCGCTGGGCGTGATGGATGGCTACTTGGTAAATATAAATTAAACCTAAATAAAAACTTGTCCTAATTTCCTATAAATTGTAGAAATTCTAACACACACTTGATTCAGATTATTTGATCTAATTTGCAGGTGACAGTGGCTACCCCCTCAGGCACTGGCTCCTCACTCCTTTCCCAAACCCGCAAAGTGCAGAGGAGGTGCGCTTGAATGTGATCCACAGCCGTGCGCGATCTGTTGTGGAACGCACAGTCGGCCTCCTCAAAAGCCGATGGAGGTGCTTGGATGCCTCCGGGGGCAGACTGCTGTACCATCCAAAAAAGGTCTGCAAAAT
>JALJCO010010401.1:30000-150536 GCA_023101725.1 Atherinomorus stipes
ACTGCCGCTGCAGATGGAGGACCTGGGCCCACTCCCCCGCCGTCTGCGGCAGAGGACTGAGGAGGAGAAGAAGAAGGAGGCTCAGATCCCGCAGGAGGAACTCCGTTATCCCCCCCGGCCCCCGAGGACAGGCTTACCTGTCGGCCACAGAGTAGGAGTGCCACCTCTCCAGGGTGTGAGCGGCTCTCTCCAGAGCGTACAGCTTGTAGAACAGCAGCATGTTGAGCGCCACGAGCACCACCAGGCTGGCGGGTGGAGACAAGGAGACGGCGTCAGTTTCAGAGTCAGAGAGGCGTCGCCACACCAAACAGAATGAGGGAAGATGTTTCAGGGGGTGTAGAGGGTGGGGACACAACTCTTCTCTACGTCACAACACAGCATGAGCGACCGGAGGAAAATCCACCATCACACGGTGCAGCGCTGCGGCTGCTGGCCTGGAAGGCTTTCACGTCTGCAGAGAGCCACGAACAGCCACCGTACGGGCTGACCATGAGCCACCAACAGCCACCGTACGGGCTGACCATGAGCCACCAACAGCCACCGTACGGGCTGACCATGAGCCACCAACAGCCACCGTACGGGCTGACCATGAGCCACGGACAGCCACCGTACGGGCTGACCATGAGCCACCAACAGCCACCGTACGGGCTGACCACGAGCCACGAACAGCCACCGTACGGGCTGACCATGAGCCACGAACAGCCACCGTACGGGCTGACCATGAGCCACCAACAGCCACCGTACGGGCTGACCATGAGCCACCAACAGCCACCGTACGGGCTGACCATGGGCCACGAACAGCCACCGTACGGGCTGACCATGAGCCACCAACAGCCACCGTACGGGCTGACCATGAGCCACCAACAGCCACCGTACGGGCTGACCATGAGCCACCAACAGCCACCGTACGGGCTGACCATGAGCCACCAACAGCCACCGTACGGGCTGACGAACAGCCACCGTACGGGCTGACGAACAGCCACGAACAGCCACCGTACGGGCTGACCATGAGCCACGAACAGCCACCGTACGGGCTGACCATGAGCCACGAACAGCCACCGTACGGGCTGACCATGAGCCACCAACAGCCACCGTACGGGCTGACCATGGGCCACCAACAGCCACCGTACGGGCTGACCATGAGCCACCAACAGCCACCGTACGGGCTGACCATGAGCCACCAACAGCCACCGTACAGGCTGACCATGAGCCACCGTACGGGCTGACCATGAGCCACGAACAGCCACCGTACGGGCTGACCATGAGCCACGAACAGCCACCGTACGGGCTGACCATGAGCCACGAACAGCCACCGTACGGGCTGACCATGAGCCACCAACAGCCACCGTACGGGCTGACCATGAGCCACCAACAGCCACCGTACGGGCTGACCATGAGCCACGAACAGCCACCGTACGGGCTGACCATGAGCCACCAACAGCCACCGTACGGGCCGACCATGAGCCACCAACAGCCACCGTACGGGCCGACCATGAGCCACCAACAGCCACCGTACGGGCCGACCATGAGCCACCAACAGCCACCGTACGGGCCGACCATGAGCCACGAACAGCCACCGTACGGGCCGACCATGAGCCACGAACAGCCACCGTACGGGCCGACCATGAGCCACGGACAGCCACCGTACGGGCCGACCATGAGCCACCAACAGCCACCGTACGGGCCGACCATGAGCCACCAACAGCCACCGTACGGGCCGACCATGAGCCACCAACAGCCACCGTACGGGCCGACCATGAGCCACCAACAGCCACCGTACGGGCTGACCATGAGCCACCAACAGCCACCGTACGGGCTGACCATGAGCCACCAACAGCCACCGTACGGGCTGACCATGAGCCACGGACAGCCACCGTACGGGCTGACCATGAGCCACGGACAGCCACCGTACGGGCTGACCATGAGCCACGGACAGCCACCGTACGGGCTGACCATGAGCCACGAACAGCCACCGTACGGGCTGACCATGAGCCACGAACAGCCACCGTACGGGCTGACCATGAGCCACGAACAGCCACCGTACGGGCTGACCATGAGCCACGAACAGCCACCGTACGGGCTGACCATGAGCCACCAACAGCCACCGTACGGGCTGACCATGAGCCACGAACAGCCACCGTACGGGCTGACCATGAGCCACCAACAGCCACCGTACGGGCTGACCATGAGCCACGAACAGCCACCGTACGGGCTGACCATGAGCCACCAACAGCCACCGTACGGGCTGACCATGAGCCACGAACAGCCACCGTACGGGCTGACCATGAGCCACCAACAGCCACCGTACGGGCTGACCATGAGCCACCAACAGCCACCGTACGGGCTGACCATGAGCCACCAACAGCCACCGTACGGGCTGACCATGAGCCACCAACAGCCACCGTACGGGCTGACCATGAGCCACCAACAGCCACCGTACGGGCTGACCATGAGCCACGAACAGCCACCGTACGGGCTGACCATGAGCCACGAACAGCCACCGTACGGGCTGACCATGAGCCACCAACAGCCACCGTACGGGCTGACCATGAGCCACCAACAGCCACCGTACGGGCTGACCATGAGCCACCAACAGCCACCGTACGGGCTGACCATGAGCCACCAACAGCCACCGTACGGGCTGACCATGAGCCACAAACAGCCACCGTACGGGCTGACCATGAGCCACGGACAGCCACCGTACGGGCTGACCATGAGCCACGGACAGCCACCGTACGGGCTGACCATGAGCCACGAACAGCCACCGTACGGGCTGACCATGAGCCACCAACAGCCACCGTACGGGCTGACCATGAGCCACCAACAGCCACCGTACGGGCTGACCATGAGCCACCAACAGCCACCGTACGGGCTGACCATGAGCCACGAACAGCCACCGTACGGGCTGACCATGAGCCACGAGCAGCCACCGTACGGGCTGACCATGAGCCACCAACAGCCACCGTACGGGCTGACCATGAGCCACGAACAGCCACCGTACGGGCTGACCATGAGCCACGAGCAGCCACCGTACGGGCTGACCATGAGCCACCAACAGCCACCGTACGGGCTGACCATGAGCCACCAACAGCCACCGTACGGGCTGACCATGAGCCACCAACAGCCACCGTACGGGCTGACCATGAGCCACCAACAGCCACCGTACGGGCTGACCATGAGCCACCAACAGCCACCGTACGGGCTGACCATGAGCCACCAACAGCCACCGTACGGGCTGACCATGAGCCACGAACAGCCACCGTACGGGCTGACCATGAGCCACCAACAGCCACCGTACGGGCTGACCATGAGCCACGAACAGCCACCGTACGGGCTGACCATGAGCCACGGACAGCCACCGTACGGGCTGACCATGAGCCACGAACAGCCACCGTACGGGCTGACCATGAGCCACGAACAGCCACCGTACGGGCTGACCATGAGCCACGGACAGCCACCGTACGGGCTGACCATGAGCCACCAACAGCCACCGTACGGGCTGACCATGAGCCACCAACAGCCACCGTACGGGCTGACCATGAGCCACGGACAGCCACCGTACGGGCTGACCATGAGCCACCAACAGCCACCGTACGGGCTGACCATGAGCCACCAACAGCCACCGTACGGGCTGACCATGAGCCACCAACAGCCACCGTACGGGCTGACCATGAGCCACGGACAGCCACCGTACGGGCTGACCATGAGCCACGGACAGCCACCGTACGGGCTGACCATGAGCCACCAACAGCCACCGTACGGGCTGACCATGAGCCACGGACAGCCACCGTACGGGCTGACCATGAGCCACCAACAGCCACCGTACGGGCTGACCATGAGCCACCAACAGCCACCGTACGGGCTGACCATGAGCCACCAACAGCCACCGTACGGGCTGACCATGAGCCACCAACAGCCACCGTACGGGCTGACCATGAGCCACGGACAGCCACCGTACGGGCTGACCATGAGCCACGGACAGCCACCGTACGGGCTGACCATGAGCCACGAACAGCCACCGTACGGGCTGACCATGAGCCACCAACAGCCACCGTACGGGCTGACCATGAGCCACCAACAGCCACCGTACGGGCTGACCATGAGCCACCAACAGCCACCGTACGGGCTGACCATGAGCCACCAACAGCCACCGTACGGGCTGACCATGAGCCACCAACAGCCACCGTACGGGCTGACCATGAGCCACCAACAGCTACCGTACGGGCTGACCATGAGCCACGGACAGCCACCGTACGGGCTGACCATGAGCCACAAACAGCCACCGTACGGGCTGACCATGAGCCACGAACAGCCACCGTACGGGCTGACCATGAGCCACGGACAGCCACCGTACGGGCTGACCATGAGCCACCAACAGCCACCGTACGGGCTGACCATGAGCCACGGACAGCCACCGTACGGGCTGACCATGAGCCACCAACAGCCACCGTACGGGCTGACCATGAGCCACCAACAGCCACCGTACGGGCTGACCATGAGCCACGAACAGCCACCGTACGGGCTGACCATGAGCCACGAGCAGCCACCGTACGGGCTGACCATGAGCCACCAACAGCCACCGTACGGGCTGACCATGAGCCACGAACAGCCACCGTACGGGCTGACCATGAGCCACGAGCAGCCACCGTACGGGCTGACCATGAGCCACCAACAGCCACCGTACGGGCTGACCATGAGCCACCAACAGCCACCGTACGGGCTGACCATGAGCCACCAACAGCCACCGTACGGGCTGACCATGAGCCACGAACAGCCACCGTACGGGCTGACCATGAGCCACCAACAGCCACCGTACGGGCTGACCATGAGCCACCAACAGCCACCGTACGGGCTGACCATGAGCCACCAACAGCCACCGTACGGGCTGACCATGAGCCACGAACAGCCACCGTACGGGCTGACCATGAGCCACGGACAGCCACCGTACGGGCTGACCATGAGCCACGAACAGCCACCGTACGGGCTGACCATGAGCCACGGACAGCCACCGTACGGGCTGACCATGAGCCACGAACAGCCACCGTACGGGCTGACCATGAGCCACGAACAGCCACCGTACGGGCTGACCATGAGCCACGGACAGCCACCGTACGGGCTGACCATGAGCCACCAACAGCCACCGTACGGGCTGACCATGAGCCACCAACAGCCACCGTACGGGCTGACCATGAGCCACCAACAGCCACCGTACGGGCTGACCATGAGCCACCAACAGCCACCGTACGGGCTGACCATGAGCCACGAACAGCCACCGTACGGGCTGACCATGAGCCACCAACAGCCACCGTACGGGCTGACCATGAGCCACCGACAGCCACCGTACGGGCTGACCATGAGCCACGGACAGCCACCGTACGGGCTGACCATGAGCCACGGACAGCCACCGTACGGGCTGACCATGAGCCACCAACAGCCACCGTACGGGCTGACCATGAGCCACGGACAGCCACCGTACGGGCTGACCATGAGCCACCAACAGCCACCGTACGGGCTGACCATGAGCCACCAACAGCCACCGTACGGGCTGACCATGAGCCACCAACAGCCACCGTACGGGCTGACCATGAGCCACCAACAGCCACCGTACGGGCTGACCATGAGCCACCAACAGCCACCGTACGGGCTGACCATGAGCCACGGACAGCCACCGTACGGGCTGACCATGAGCCACGAACAGCCACCGTACGGGCTGACCATGAGCCACGAACAGCCACCGTACGGGCTGACCATGAGCCACGGACAGCCACCGTACGGGCTGACCATGAGCCACCAACAGCCACCGTACGGGCTGACCATGAGCCACCAACAGCCACCGTACGGGCTGACCATGAGCCACGGACAGCCACCGTACGGGCTGACCATGAGCCACCAACAGCCACCGTACGGGCTGACCATGAGCCACCAACAGCCACCGTACGGGCTGACCATGAGCCACCAACAGCCACCGTACGGGCTGACCATGAGCCACGAACAGCCACCGTACGGGCTGACCATGAGCCACCAACAGCCACCGTACGGGCTGACCATGAGCCACCGACAGCCACCGTACGGGCTGACCATGAGCCACGGACAGCCACCGTACGGGCTGACCATGAGCCACGGACAGCCACCGTACGGGCTGACCATGAGCCACCAACAGCCACCGTACGGGCTGACCATGAGCCACGGACAGCCACCGTACGGGCTGACCATGAGCCACCAACAGCCACCGTACGGGCTGACCATGAGCCACCAACAGCCACCGTACGGGCTGACCATGAGCCACCAACAGCCACCGTACGGGCTGACCATGAGCCACCAACAGCCACCGTACGGGCTGACCATGAGCCACCAACAGCCACCGTACGGGCTGACCATGAGCCACGGACAGCCACCGTACGGGCTGACCATGAGCCACCAACAGCCACCGTACGGGCTGACCATGAGCCACGAACAGCCACCGTACGGGCTGACCATGAGCCACGGACAGCCACCGTACGGGCTGACCATGAGCCACCAACAGCCACCGTACGGGCTGACCATGAGCCACCAACAGCCACCGTACGGGCTGACCATGAGCCACGGACAGCCACCGTACGGGCTGACCATGAGCCACCAACAGCCACCGTACGGGCTGACCATGAGCCACCAACAGCCACCGTACGGGCTGACCATGAGCCACCGACAGCCACCGTACGGGCTGACCATGAGCCACGAACAGCCACCGTACGGGCTGACCATGAGCCACCGACAGCCACCGTACGGGCTGACCATGAGCCACCGACAGCCACCGTACGGGCTGACCATGAGCCACCAACAGCCACCGTACGGGCTGACCATGAGCCACCAACAGCCACCGTACGGGCTGACCATGAGCCACCAACAGCCACCGTACGGGCTGACCATGAGCCACCAACAGCCACCGTACGGGCTGACCATGAGCCACCAACAGCCACCGTACAGGCTGACCATGAGCCACCAACAGCCACCGTACGGGCTGACCATGAGCCACCAACAGCCACCGTACGGGCTGACCATGAGCCACCAACAGCCACCGTACGGGCTGACCATGAGCCACCAACAGCCACCGTACGGGCTGACCATGAGCCACCAACAGCCACCGTACGGGCTGACCATGAGCCACCAACAGCCACCGTACGGGCTGACCATGAGCCACCAACAGCCACCGTACGGGCTGACCATGAGCCACCAACAGCCACCGTACGGGCTGACCATGAGCCACCAACAGCCACCGTACGGGCTGACCATGAGCCACGGACAGCCACCGTACGGGCTGACCATGAGCCACGGACAGCCACCGTACGGGCTGACCATGAGCCACGGACAGCCACCGTACGGGCTGACCATGAGCCACCAACAGCCACCGTACGGGCTGACCATGAGCCACGAACAGCCACCGTACGGGCTGACCATGAGCCACGAACAGCCACCGTACGGGCTGACCATGAGCCACCAACAGCCACCGTACGGGCTGACCATGAGCCACCAACAGCCACCGTACGGGCTGACCATGAGCCACCAACAGCCACCGTACGGGCTGACCATGAGCCACCAACAGCCACCGTACGGGCTGACCATGAGCCACGAACAGCCACCGTACGGGCTGACCATGAGCCACGAACAGCCACCGTACGGGCTGACCATGAGCCACGAACAGCCACCGTACGGGCTGACCATGAGCCACGAACAGCCACCGTACGGGCTGACCGCTGGACGCCGTTCACACGTCTGAATATTTCCAGCTCTCTCACAGGGTTCTTGCAGGTTTCAGAATGTTAAATTCAAGACTATTTTGTACAACACCGAAACCCTGAGTGTGGGTTTGGGTTTACGGTGCGTTCACAGCCAATGAGATCTGGGCGTCAGGTTTACATGCAAAGTCAATGGCGGACGCGCATCCAGGACGCGTAGAAAACCCCGCGGTGCGTTACGCACGACAAGGACGGCAGTTGGAAAATCTGAACTTTGAACGGGGGGTGTCAGCCAATCAGAGCGACTCAATGTCATGACCCAGACACATTTTCTGACAGGACGGGAAACACGTAGAAGAGCCAGGGGAACCTCCTCTCTCTCTGAAGACGGTTTTGCAGTGAATTGAACATTAAATGGATAAAATAAATATAGTCCGAGCATTAAATAAACGTAAAAAATGTAGAAAAACACACGTATCCGAAATAAACTACAGTACAATTAAAGGGTAAGTTTCTTTTTTTTCAATCTGGACCTTGTTTCTAGGAGTTCATACGTGCATTTACTCACCGGTAAAGTTTCTGCATCACTTTTAATCCTAGAAGAAGATATTACGTTGAGTCGCGCTTCAGTGTACATCCAGTATAATGGGGCAGCCTCTTCACACTCAAACATAGAGGTACCAATTTGTACTTAAAAGGCTACAAAGCTTGTTGCTGGGGGGGGGGGTTCCTTTCTGAAAGACATTTCTGTACCTTCATGGTCCATTTTTGTACCTTATCAAGCTGTATGAGTTAATAAAGTACAATTAAACCAATTAAAGATGATGAATAAAAGTCAATAAAATAGAGATTATGACAAAATCAAAGATGCTAATAATAAATGAATAATAATTACATAAATATTAGGCCAAACACAAATATAATTATACATATAATTACGATGATGACTGTGATTAAGTGCAAAATCATAATATAATAACTATAATTATACTACTGTTTAGAAGTACTGTTATTTATAGTTATTGTACAAGCTACACACATTTTTCAATGCTGCAGGTACACTTAGGGTTGGAATGGTACAAATGTGTACTTTATATTACTTTGGAGCCTTTTTCATAGTATATAGGTACTTCTGGCCTCATAAAGACCAATATTGTACTTTTGAGAGAACATTTGTAAAAAAAAAAAAAAAAAAACCTTCAGGTACAGGAATGTTCCTGTCTCGTATCTCTATTTTTGAGAGTATATAAGACATTATCTGCAGTAAAACTCCTTCGTTCCACCAATAGTTTAAATAGAATGAACAAACGAACGAGCACTATTGTCCTGTAAGTCCAGATTCAGCTTTCCGTTAGTTATCAGGGTTCTACACACTTTTTGGGGCCGCACGTTCATGATGTGCACTTCAGTAGTACAACTGAGATGAGCAGCTGCTACCCAGACAACAACAACACAATTTGCGAAACTCTGAACTCGCAATAGTACTCATTTGTTCATTCGTTCTACTTAAAGCATTGATGAAATCAAGGAGTTTTACTGCAGATAATGTCTGACAGAGAGGCTGCCCCGTCTCTCCCGTTATATGGATGTACACCGAAAAGCAACTCAACATAATATCTTCCCAAGGACTCAAAGTGATGCAGAAACTTTACTGGCGAGTGAATGCACCTATATACTCCTAGAAATAAGGTCCAGGTTAAAAAAAGAACAGAAAGTTATCCTTTAAAGAAGGAAAAAAATCAGCTGTCAGTGAAATAAGTTGAAATTGACAAAAGTAACAATAAATAAAATGCAACAGTGTCTCTCCTGTCACCGAGCCTCCTGCTCGGACAAACGGCCGGTAACGTACCGGAGAAAAAGTAGTTCTGCAGCTGTACGGGGGCGCCGTTCTCCAAAGGTTTTTAAGCTGGAAAAGTATGCATGTGTTTTGTTAATTTCAAAATTTTAAAACATTCCAGGATTATGTCAGACCTTGATTTAAATTGGGACTATTTTTTGGCCGATATCACTCCGCCACGTAGCTGCGCAAGCTGTTACCTGGAAACAGAAATCAATTGGGACTGCGCCTCGCAAATTTTATTAGCGGTTTCAACACAGAACAAATATTTGGTAGCTTATTATAAATGAGGAAAACTACGTCAGACTATGAAAGCGACGATGATTTGCCCTTTACCACTTTGCCAAGAGGTTATCTTTATGAACCAGAGTCGTCGATGTACGTAGAGCTGTTTACACCGCCCCACTCTGACTTTGCCTTTACTCCATCGCAGTTTAGGTCTCATTTTAAATCAGAAGACGCTACACGAGTACAGATTAAATAGATTACATCTGACTTTTCAAAACATTAGTTGCGGTTGGAGTGGACCACTTGTAAGCTTATATTTCCGTGAAGTCTGTCGTTTGACGAAGTGCAAATAACTGCAAATCTCATATTTTTAAGAAAAAAAAACCATAGTATTTGTTTAATAATCAACATTATCTATAACACTTTTTTTCTGGTTTACTCCAGAAAAGCTCGCAGATGTCAGGTGATTAATCAGAGTGAAACGCTCTTCGTCTGCGTGCTGCAGCTACAAGAATAAAATAAATATACATATATATATATATATATATACATAAAAAATCCTAAAATAAACTTTGTTGAGCATTGTTGTGCAATGCTAGAGAATTCCAAATCTAACGTTTTTGTTAATGGCACCCAACAAATTGCCTGAGTGGAAGCCACTGAAATTAACTTTAACTTAAGAATAACTTTCAGAAATTGTGTAAAGAAAAATGGCAAAAAAAAAAAAATCATTTCAACTCTATTACAGGGGTCTGGAGATCGTTTGACACAAAAACTGAAATCACAATCAAATTTCGATTACTTGCACAGCCCTACAGGCCCGCGGCTCGTTCCGATGGTGGATTTTCCCCAGTCGGGCATTTTCATCAATGCAGCCAGAAAATCAAAGCCTCTCATACGAACCTGATACAGATCCTGCGACAAGAAGTTTAGCAGGAAGGAGGGAAAAGAGAAATAGCAAGAGAGGCATGGTGAGGCTGTTAGTCTGCAGCAGTCTGAATGAGCTTCCTACAGATGTACGAGCCCCTCCCCGATGGAAACTCGCCGTACGGCGCGACGTAAAACTCCCAGCATGCAGGACCAGCAGCCAGAGGAACACGCAAACATGCACACTTACATGAAGCTGACGATGAGGAGGATGGTGGAGATGCCGCTTTGTCCTCCAACACGCGCACGCTCCCCCAGCTTCATGAAGGGAGTGCCTGCAAACAGATCAGAGGAAAATATTCCACTTTTCAACATTTGCACGATAAACATCCTGCTGAAACAAGAGGGAAGTTTTCAGGGAGACTGAATAAGTCATGTGTACAAGTGATCATCACAAATCCAGTGTTTGCATCAGAAATGCGTCACGGGTCACAGTCGTCATCCATACAGGAGAAGATTGATGGACTCCAACAACCGAGTCTGGAGTTCCTTCAACTTACCCTATTTTCTGGACTACAAGTCACACTTTTTTGTAGTTTGGCTGCTCCTGCGACTTACAGTCGTCCTCAAAATTATTCATACAATTAAAGAAAGAAAAAAATCAGCTGTCAGTGAAATAAGGTAAAACTGACAAAAGTAATAATAAAAATTCTATGAAAATCATGACATTGATTTTGAATTGTGATTTGAAAGAAATATTAAAAATAAACATGCAAAAAATAAAAAAAGCAAAACTTTGAGGCAATCCTTGCAATCAGGTGTAACATCCAATCAGACGTCTGCACCTGTTGACGGGTATGTTGGTCCACTGTTCATTCATTTTTTTAATTATTATTTTCAACCACAATTCAAAACAATATTTTATTTCACTGAACTAAAATTTAGTAAATTATTATTTATTATTAGTTTCTTGTTATTTGAATTACTATTGTGAATTTAGCCTTTTCTTTAATTGGATGGTATGAATAATATTGAGGACAACTGTATATACACTACTCACAAAAAGTTGTGGATATTCAACTTTTGGTTATAATTTAAGGAAAATGTAAAATGTTTAGACCTCACTGATATTACATGATGAATGTTGGATATTTAACTGGAATTATGATGCGGTAATTCCTCCATCTCAAACTATGTATCGAAAGGAAAGCTTACAATGGTGGGTACACCGCCATAGATGTCTATATATAATAATAAGACTCCCATGTTAAAAACGCCAACTTCATAGCAGAAATAAACATGTTTACAGCAGAAATAAACATGTTTACAGCAGAAATAAACATGTTTACAGCCTGGTTCAAAAAATCATTTTAGGTTTAATAGGTCAAGTTTACCTTCATGTCAGCTGTGAGGGGGCTGAATTTTTTTTTGATGACTCATTCGTTTAGATGTTATTTAATCTTGAAATTACACATAATGAATGGCGTGTCCTTTTGATTGACATGCGGCAGACCGGAAGCGCGGCCTGCCATCCGGCGGCTAACAGTTAGCTGCTTGTTTGCTCTCAGTAAGGTCTCAGTTTGTAGCAGAGCAGCACAACGGCGTTTTTTAGTCAGTGAATAGCGAGTCTAAGCGTGTCTTACCTTCATCCCGCCGCTTCGGAGGCTAATCCTCTTTAGCTCCTGTTAGTTTCGAGTTAGCTCAGTTAGCGTTTAGCCCAGAGTACACCTTGCCTTTGCCCATTTTAGTATTTTCCGGGAGTGATGTCACACGCGACACGGCAGGATGGCCACGGTAAGACACACCCACCTGGCTTCATTTTTAACCCCTCAGAAACCAACAGGTGACGTAGCGGAAGGTTCGTCCCTCTCTATTAACGGTCTATGGGTCGAACAAATCCGCAAAAACATGTTTATCCTTTTTAATTATGATGTTTATGATCATTTACAGACGTAACTTTGGAATCGGAGTGATGGGAAGTTCTACATATCGGCCTGGAAAATCAGAACATGGCCGTATTTCAGCAAACAGATTGATTTTAGACATTGCTGAAGTTTTTGAACATGAGTTTCTATTTTTTATTCCTGCTGATGTAGTCCATGGGCCAGACCAAATTTTGGTACCACTCAGGGTGGCAAAATCTAGTAACAATTTTTGAAAAGGTGCATGTCCATAGAAGATATTTTGGTATGAGAACCCATCCTAAGTGGTAGCTTTGTCATGGTTATCATCACATGATACATCACATCAATAACCCCTACAAGAAATTAGACTCTGGGCGCTGGTGCATGTTCTACTTAAGGCTCATTTTTCAGAACTTTCCTCATCTTTTATGTGGACATATTTGATATCATTTTAAAGGGGAGATTCAAGTCTTTAATTTAAAACCAGTTTTGCACCTGTTTAATAAATATAGAGGTCACAGGGACTCCTCAAACTATCAACAACAATTATTCTTCACAATTTTCGCCTTAACTTGTCTTTCTTTAAGTATTGTGAGGAGCAGGAACAACCCTGACACAAATGACAAACACTGAAATACTCACAGGACTGTAACAATTCAGGAAATGTATAATCTTCCCATATTATGCCAATATTAGGGATGACTGTGGGACTGAAAGTAGTACATGGCCCAGGCGAGAATTTTCACCTGCATCATCCAAGGTGGCAAATCTAGCTTGCCATTTTTATAAATCCTTTATTTTTAGATATTTCAACTTAACTTATTTAAAGATCACCTTTTAGTAACACTGATATGGTTTCCAATTTGTATTTATTATTTTTTTCACTGCTAATCATTGTCATTATCATCATGGTCTTCTATGGTCACAGAAACTTGAAACCTGAACATACCAGACATGTTCAGCTTGCTGTTCTGTGTGCAGATTAAATGTCTGTTCTTGGTCTTCAATTTCCTAAAAAGAATTTCTAAATAAATGCGACTCAAATACGTTTTTTTTTCTCTTTATGACAGATTTTATGACTAAAATGACTTATAGTCTGTAATATATGGTAATGAAAGTGACAGTAACAGAAGTCAGCTGATGTTAAAGCAGTCATGCATCTGATTTCCAGCACTTCTTTCAGGAACCATCAAAGTTATTTTAAAATTAATGTCCTGTTCTGCGGGTTTACGTCTCTGTGGTCCAACGTACCAGACTGGACCCTGAGGCTCGTCATCGTGCTCTGCTTTAATGTGAGCGAAGCAGGGAAATGTAGAAACCGTACAGAGCAGCGCATCCTCGGGGAAAACGCTGATTTACAGAACTAACACACTTCATCTGAGTGTTTACTTTTATTTGTGCCGCTTCCTGAAACTTTCTAAAGAGATACACAAACTGTTTACATCAGCTGATGTCATTCTGCGTCAAAGCCTATTTATGCTGGATGCAGAAGACTGAAACGCAGACGGACGGACAGTTTCATCCGTTGTGGAACAAACCAGAGAAGAAGAACAGGAACGGGGACAACAACAAAACAAAACCGCCAGGGTCAATAGCCCGATAAAAGCCCCTGAAAAAGAAGACGCCTAACATACAGAGACATCTGTAGACATGGATGGAGCTTTTGAAGAGAGGAATAATAAAAAAACAACAATACATTTCATTTGCCTAGCACTTTTCATAAAACTCAAAGCTGCTGTTCAGGTAAAAAGATAAAGAACAGTTGAAATAAAATACAGTACGGTTCAGTAATAATGTTCAATAAGAATTAAAAAGTTCAAAATTGAAACATAGAAGTCCAGGAACATTAGGTGATGAAAGCGGATCGAAGCAGCGGTCTGTGGTGCTGCGGATGTGCTGAGGCAGAGAATTTCTGAGGGTGGGTGGGGAAACAATAAAAGAAATAAGAAAATTTAAATAAAAATCAGCATGGTGATGCAGATGTAGAAAGTCATTCATTTAAATTTTCTTATTTCTTTTATTGTTTTAGACTTTTTTAAAAATTGTATTCTACTTTAAGGAGTCCCACAGGCAGCTGACAGGTATCGGGGGGGGCCAAGCGGAGCGCGGCTCTGGTGGTCGCTGAGGCAAAAACTCGGACATGGGAGGAGTTCGGTGAGGCCATGGAGAACGACTTCTGGACGGCTTCGAGGCGTTTCTGGTCCACCATCCGGCGGCTCAGGAGGGGGAAGCAGTGCACCTTCAAGACTGTGTACAGTGGGGATGGGGGGCTGCTGACCTCGACTCGGGACGTCGTGGGCCGGTGGAGGGAATACTTTGAAGACCTCCTCAATCCCACCAACACGTCTTCCGAGGAGGAAGCAGAGTTTGGGGACTCAGGGGTGGACTCTCCTGTCACGGGGGCTGAGGTCGCCGAGGTAGTCAAAAAGCTCCTCGGTGGCCGGGCCCCGGGGGTGACCCAGGACACCCTGGAGGGACTACATCTCCCAGGTGGCCTGGGAACGCCTCGGGATCCCCCCGGATGAGCTGGGGGCTGTGGGCTTCCCTGCTTAGGCAACTGCCCCCGTGACCCAATCCCGGATAAGCGGAAGAAGACGGTACGGTATTTTACTTTCTTGCTTTTTAACAGTTTCCTTTGTACAGCACATTGTTACGTTCCCTTGTCTGTGAAAACTTACTTACATCCTCTGAAACTGGAGGATTTAATAAAGCTCAGCAGGGCTCTGAGCTTGTTTTGGTCATCAAATACTTAGATTTTCCTCATTTACCAATAAAAAAAGTCCCCATTTTTTTTACGGCCGGTAATTATTTTTTTTTAAAATAAAACAATTTATATAAAACGGGGGCAAAAAAAGAAGAAAAAAAAAAAAATAAAAGAAAAAAAACAGGGGGGAAACACCTTTTATTATATAAAAAAAAAAGAAAAAAAATAAATAAAAAAAAGAAAAAAACAAACCACCAAAACAAAAATACTGTATAAGAGTAAAAATGCACGGATGGACCGAAAGGTGAAGGAGAGAGTCACAGAGGGGGTTTAAGACTCGTTATCAGGCTTCTCTGTGGATGATATTCGTGACCGTGTGACGTATTTCTGACAGTAAACTCGGCTATCAGGTCATTCAACACGAACTAATGATGAATAATAGATGATGTACTTTGTAATCTTTCTAAAATTCTATTTTCACAGAAAGTACACAACTTATATTTGGTTCAGTATGTCTTCATATAAGCTTCTAATTTCCTTTTGAATAAATTTTTTTAATCCCAAACTATTTTGACGAACATGTAAGCAGATTTTGGGGTTTTTGTGTGGTGCAGTTCTGATCAGGACCAGTAGAGAGCAGCGTTGCCCAGAGGAAGGATTCAGACTGCAGCTCTTCATCATCACCATCCTCTGATCAGCTGACTTACCGGTTTCTCTCCGGTCCCTCTCCTCGGAGACCCTTCGGTCCCCTCGGTCCCCGGAGCCCACGCCGCCTCCGTCCCTCTCCCTATCACCTTGCCGTCGGGAGCAGGTGCGTTTCCTGCGGCGCAGGGAGGGGGGGGTCTTGGTGGCGTCTGCGCCCACAGCTTCGCCGGTGGTTACCACGGTAACTTCAGACTGCAGCAGCGTCTCCAGCTTGCACACCTCACTCTCTGGGTGGAGGAAGGAAAGATGGTGAATGAGCCAATCAGCTTCAGATCAGAGCGACACTGATGGTTTATTATTCGCTTAACTGTGTTTCAACGGTTAATTAGATGTAATCTGGACACGTCAGCATTAAAATCCCAGACTGTTTCTATTCTTTTGTTTAAGGACGATCATCACTGGCTATGATGGAAACCCCCCCTCTGTCCATCACTTGGTCTAATTTCTCCTCTTGTGCCTAAAGATGAACAATCCTCCACAAAATTATTCATTCCCTCCAATTAAAGAAAAGGCTAAATTCACAACAGTAATAAACAACAAGAAATGAAAAAACCAATAATAAATGAAAATTTTGTGAAATAAAATATTACTTTTTAATTGTTGTTGAATATAATAATAATAATGATAATAAAAAACAAAAAACTATCCCAGACAAATTGCTCAACAACATTTAAGCTTTGGAGCCCAATCATGCTTGTTTACTTGTTTTATTTTTTCTGTGTTTGTTTTTTATATTTCTGTTGAACCACAATTCAAAATCAATGTCATGATTTTCATAGAATTTTCATCTATCATTATTTTGGTCAATTTCAACTTATTTCTCTGACAGCTGATTTTTTTCTTTCTTTAATTGGAGGGTGTGAATGACTGAGTACGACTGTATAAATTCTCTACTCTTCTTGGTTTTTAGGTAACTTGAAGTGAATATTTGTGGTTGAAGGACTGAAGTCTGGTTACAGAAGCCATGCAGTGCTCTGAAATATGACACATAAGCCATGCGACATCCTTCTGGGTGATTGTTTTGTTGTTGGTGCACCATCTTGTATTAAACCTTCTCTGCATCCAGAACAAAACCAGCAGCTTCAGCTCGATGCCGACTGCATCTCTCATGCGTAAAATATTTAACGCATGACTTAAAAACATAGTCATACTTAAAGGTTAAAAGATGCTTTTAGCTCCAGTAAAAGTTTTTAAGCTTTTTTCTGCTTGAGAAGCTGCTGAAATCAAAACGTGAACAGAGATGGACAGAGGTTCACCAATCTGAGACAAACTGGCTGGAAAAGTTGTGGAACAAGCAGCGACGAAGCGGCGACGAAGCGGCGATGAAGCGGCGACAAAGCAGAGCTGAAACAGCGCTGAGGCAGAGACGAAACGCAGACGAAGTAGACAATCAGCGGAGACAAAGCGGAGACGAAGCAGCGACGAAGCGGCGATGAAGCGGAGACAAAGCAGAGCTGAAACAGCGCTGAAGCAGAGACGAAACGCAGACGAAGTGGAGACGATCAGCGGAGACGAAGCAGCGACGAAGTGGAGACGAAGCAGCGACGAAGTGGAGACGAAGCGGAGCTGAAACAGCGCTGAAGCGACAAAACGGCACCGAAAGCAGCGACGAAACGGCAATGAAGTGGAGACGATCAGCGGAGACAAAGCGGAGACAAAGCGGAGATAAAGCGGAGACAAAGCAGCGACGAAACGGAGACTAAGCGGAGCTGAAACAGCGCTGAAGCTCACTGCGAAACGGCACTGAAAGCAGCAACAAAACGGCACTGAAGTGGAGACGATCAGCGGAGACAAAGCGGAGACGAAGCAGCGACGAAGTGGGGACAAAGCAGCGACGAAATGCAGATAAAGTGGAGACGATCAGCGGAGACGAAGCAGCCACGAAGCGGAGACAAAACGGCACCGAAGTGGGGACAAAGCAGCGACGAAACGCAGATGAAGTGGAGACGAAGCAGCGGAGACGAAGCGGAGACACATGGGAGCCCTGATAATACCAATATAATAAATACATACACTTATATATTTATATATAATAATAATAAAGTGTGTATCAGCTCCGCGTGGCTAAACTACAAACACAGCATCCAAACTCATTCATGGCGATCTCTGGAGACTTCAACAACGTCTCCTCTCTGCTCGTGCCAACTTAGCAGTTTGGCTGCTCCACAGAGAAATAAGATGTTGGACTTATTTTATGCAAATACAAAGAAGCATACGCTCCTCTGCCCTGCCTCCTTTAGGGAGATCAGATCATAATCTGGTTCTTCTCACCTCCACCTACAGCCCGTCGCAGCACAGTATTAGAGGACGATTAAAACCTGGTTACTGAGGCTGAAGATGCTCTGAGAGGGTGCTTTGAGGCCACAGACTGGAATGTCCTCTGGAACCTATGGAGATGACATCAACACCATGACTGAGTGTGTGACAGATTACGGATAAACTTCTGTGTGGACAGCAGCGCTCCAACAAGAACAGTGAGGTGCTTCCCCAATAACAAACCCTGGATCACCAGTGACCTGAAAAAGCTGCTGAACATCAAAAAGAAAGCTTTCAGGGATGGAGACAGGGAGTTACTGAAGACCACACAAAAACAACTGAAAACACAGACTAAGAAGTGAAGGAGGACTACAGGAAGAAGTTGGAGAGCAGCTCCAGCAGAACAACGTGAGGGATGTGTGGTCGGGAATGAAGAAAATCACTGGCTTCAAGCTAAAGGGGGACCAGACTGACGGAGGTCTGGACAGAGCTAACGAACTGAACATGTTCTCAATGGTTCGTCCCCCGCCGACACCCAACACACCACACCCCTCCTGGCCCCGCTTTCCTGCCACCCCCTCTGTCCCCTGCCCTCAGCTGGACCTGACCGCCTCCTCTCCCTCCACATCAGGACTCCTGAGACCTCCTCTGTCTCCCCTCCAGCCTGACTGTCTCCTGGACCAGGTCAAGAAACAACTAGAAAAACTGAACCGGAACAAGGCTGCAGGCAGATGGTGTCAGAGGTCTCAAGACCTGCTCAGAACAACTGTTGGTTCCAGCACCTACCCAGCGAGACGAACAGAGTCTGTGCTGTGGAAAACATCCTGTCTTGTTCCAGTCCCTAAAAACCAAAACCAGTGAAACAAAAAAATAAAAAACAGAAACAGAAAAAGGGCAGAACAGATGAGTAGACCGTTGCTGACTCCTATGAAAGCGGAGGCTCTGGCCCAAAGCAAGGACCCGGCCCTCGCGCTCCGTAGGTTGGGGTTGAAGCGCCTCTTTTTGTTGGGCCCCTCTTGGCCGCGGCGCCGGGGGTATAACCTGGGGCTGTCCCTCGCCCGTCCTGGTCCTGTCTCTGAGAAATATTCTGATGCTCTGCTGTTGTGGGGTGTATCAGTGATGGACAAGAAGCCGAATACAGGGAATTGTCAATCAGTTTGTGAAATGGTGCAGTAACAATCAGCTCATCTTAAATACCAGCAAGACTAAAGAGATGATTGTTGACTTCAGGAGGAGCAAGAATAAGCAGCATAGTCCTGTCTACATCCTGGAAGAGGAGGTGGAGGTGGTAGAGAACTACAAATACCTTGGAGTTCAGCTGGACAACAGACTTGATTGGAAATGCAACAGTGACTACATCTACAAGAAAGGTCTGAGCAGACTCTTCTTCTTAAGGAAGCTAAAATCATTTAATGTCTGCAAAAAGATGTTGCAGATCTTCTATAAGTCTGTGGTAGAAAGTGCAATTAGCTTTGCAGCCATCTGCTGGGGCAGCAGCATCAGAACCAGAGACTTGAAGAAACTAAACAAGCTGATCAAGAAAGCTGGTTCTGTGCTGGGGAGAACTCTGGAGCCGCTGGAGCTGATCGTTCAAAAAAGAATGCTTCACAAGCTGATGCAGATGATGGAGGACACTTCCCATCCTCTCCACAACACGGTGAAGAATCAACAGAGTGTGTTCAGTGGGAGGCTGCGTCAAGTTCGCTGTAGGACGGAGAGATACAGGAATTCATTCCTGCCAGCAACCATCACCCTAAAGAACAAGACTAACTGACGTTTTGTTTATTTAAAAAAAAAAAAAAAAAGTGAGCTTTTACAATACTGAATTTCCCTTCGGGGATGAATAAAGTATTTCCTTCATTTCATTTCATTTCATATTAGGGATGCACGAAAGTGAACTTTTGGCCGATACTTGATATGCCGATATGTTAAAACTCCGATAACCGATATTGATACCGATATTAAGCTGAAAAATGAATGATGTAATATTCATTCCTTGTGCAAAACTAGAAAAATACCTCAACTTGTGTTATGTATAACAAATCAAACTTAATAGCAGTTGTTCAAACAAAACTAATAAATAAAACTATAATGCACATATCCTAGAATGATTGGGATTTTCTTCTCCCTGAGGGAAAAAAACAAAACCCCAAAACAGGGGATATTTGGTTATTTACACGAATGAGCATGTATAAACTCTGTTCACACAGAACATCCTAAAAGAAACTGTTTTTAGAAGTTTGAAAGTCTGTAAAAAAGAAGTTTTTGAAGAAGAAGTTTTAGTTTTTTTTTTTTGTAAACAACTTTAGAAACAGCGATCTGATTGGTTAAATATCGGTGGGGTGGCCGATGTCCGATACTCAGAATCAGAGTCCGTTTGCTGGGAAAGTCCGCTTCGTTTAGGGGAGCTGTGAATGCGCAAATGGACTCTGATCCGGAACAAGCAAGGGAACTCGTTCGCCTACAAAGGCAGGTCTCCGTTTGATTCAAGTGAAGCAAAAACAGAAGTGGACTGCAGAATTGCATTAGCATTGTGGGTAAACGCTACGACAACAAACACACGTGTGGGACTGCAGTACTTATAAAGACGGCTCTTTGACCGTCAGACGTGGAGTTAGGAGGAAGTAAAAGCTTTAATGGATGTTTGGTGAGATGAAAGCATATCCAGCTCCTCATAAGTACGCCAAAAATAATTAGGTTTTGTGGAGGAAATGAAGTTGAGAGGACCTTCTTGTTCGCTGTAGGCTACGTCTTCTCCTCGCCTACGGTGAATCCAAATGCAGCGCCACCTGAGACTGGAAACGTTACTCAAAAGGTTTGGTTCGTTTGGGTACGGTGATCTCGGTCTGGAAGACCACCCCCACCCCCAGCCGAGCTGAGTCACCAAACGGAGCGAGTCTTCTGGTCTATGCTTTCTGAATGCGCCCTTAAAGACGATATAGGCAGATATCGATGGGGGACCGATTATATGGTGCATCCCTAATATATATTATTTTCAAATTAAAAGAAAGAAATTGATTTTTGAACAAAGATCCACATTTCAAAAATCGTCCAAAAAAAAAAATCCTGATTTAATTTTCTCATGTACTTTCTACGGTTTGTAATTTGATTGTTGCTTGTGCTGCCATCTTGGCCAGGGCCAAGTTGGTTGAAGGTTGGGTGAATAAATAATGAATAAAGCATGGCTGAATGCTGAGGCAGAGAGGGGCTGTGTTTATCTTATATTTGCGATCTGCAGCAAAAGAAACCCTCATCAGGCTTTTCTGTGGTTTCACCTTACTTTAATGAACTATGAGGACAGACACAGCCTGAGGAGATGTGTGTGTGTGTGTGTGTGTGCGCGTTATGCTGGAGGACCAACATGCGACTCACCCATGTGCCTGTAGTACTCCTCGATGCCGCTCCAGGTGTTCTTTTCGATCAGAGCTTTCACCAGACTCCACGGCTGCTTCCTGTAGCAGATGTCCGAGGAAACTCTGCAGAGAAGCAGCGCAGCAGTTAAAACCTGTCCGCTCATTCTGGTGTGCAAACAGAAGTAAAAATCCTCTTTATTCTACTTTTAAAAGGCATTTCCCCCCCCATTTCCACAACTTTAAGCATTCCTGCTGCTTTTAAACAGACATGAGATGGTTTGTCCTTCACGGCTTGAAGTTCGGCCTCAACAGAGACGTGAAGCCAGTTTTCTCCAGAGCAGCTCAGTCACGGTTCTTACTCAGAAACCATGCCTCGCAGCCTCGTTGCATAACAGTCTTCAGACGTGATGATGCAGAAACTACTGTCAGCTTTTTGCTCTCCTATAAATCTCCAACATTGCTGCCAAACCTCCTCGCGCTTTGTTCCTGAGATGCTGACGTGAAGTTTTGCATTTGGCTGGAATAGCTCAGCCTCGCTAACATGCTGACGTGTCGTGGGGTCAGACATGTTTGGACGGTTATATCTGCAAAGGTGAGGAGACGAGCTGGACATTAACGAAGCAGCATGACTCCCAGCAGCTGCTCACTTCCAGGAAACACCTTCTCATCTCGTGTCCTGTTGAGATGTGCTACCTTGTCAGAATATCCTGCAGGCACGATATTGGAATTTTGGCCGATAACCGATATGCCGTTATTTTAAAACTTATGTGGCGATATCGATACCAAAATTAAAGCTGAAAAAAATAAGCAGTCACTGCAAATAGCAGCTTTGTTATCCATTTCCGACACTTTGAAAAATAAAGGTGGGAAAAAATATCAATGCACTGAAATATCACAATATTTTCATATGCCAAAATCAAATCGATATTTAAAAGCACGGTATTGATCTATTTTACTGACAAAATCTTGCGTTTGTGATAACTGGCAGTGAGTCTTCTACAGCGCTGTGGAGGAATTTTGTTCCACTCATCTTTGCAGAATTGTTGTAATTCAGCCACATTGGAGGCTTTTCCAGCATGAACCGCCTTTTTAAGGTCATGCCACAGCATCTCAATGGGATTCAGGTGGGGGCTTTGACTAGGCCACTCCAAAGTCTTCATGTTGTTGTTCTTAAGCCATTCAGAGGTGGACTTGCTGGTGTGTTCTGGATCATTGTTCTGCTGCAGAACCCAAGTGCGCTTCAGCTTGAGGTCACCAACAGATGGCCGGACGTTCTCCTTCAGGATTTTTTGGTAGAAGCAGAATTCATGGTTCCATTTACCACAGCAAGTCTTCCAGGTCCTGAAGCAGCAAAACAGCCCCAGACCATCACACTACCACCACCATGTTTTACTGTTGCTATGATGTTCCTTTTCTGAAATGCCGTGTTACTTTTACGCCAGATGTAATGGGACCTCCACCTTCCAGAAAGTTCCACTTTTGTCTCGTCAGTCCACAGAGTATTTTCCCAAAAGTCTTGGGGATCATCAAGATGCTTTCTGGCTAAACTGAGACGAGCCTTTATGTTCTTTTTGCTCAGCAGTGGTTTTGGTCTTGGAACTCTGCCATGCAGCCATTTTTGCCCCCCAGTCTCTTTCTGATGGGGGAGTCATGAACACTGACCTTCATTGAGGCAAGTGAGGCCTGCAGTTCTTGGATGTTGTTCTGGGGTCTTTTGTGACCTCTTGGATGAGTCGTCGCTGTGCTCTTGGGGTCATTTTGGTCGGCCGGCCCCTCCTGGGAAGGTTCACCACTGTTCCATGTTTTCACCATTTGTGGATAATGGTTCTCACTGTGGTTCTCTGGAGTCCCAAAGCTTTAGAAATGGCTTTGGAACCTTTTCCAGACTGATAGATCTCAATGACTTTGTTTCTCATTTGTTCCTGAATTTCTTTGGATGGCAGCATGATGTCTAGCTTTGGAGGATCTTTTGGTCTACTTCACTTTGTCAGGCAGGTCCTATTTAAGTGATTTTTGATGGAGAACAGGTGTGGCTGTAATCAGGCCTGGGTGTGGATAGAGAAATTGAACTCTGCTTTCCAAAGATGATAAACCACAAAGATGATAAACCACAGTTCATTTATGTTGTAACTGGGGGGGGGGGGGGGGGGGCATGGAGGTTTGGATTTTATTTTCCTCCCTTACTAATAAAAAATCTTCATTTAAAAACTGCATTTTGTGTTTACTTGTGTTATCTTTGTCTCGCATTTAAATGTGTTTGAGGATCTGAAACATTTAAGTGTGACAAACATATAGAATAGAGGTCTCTTAGCAACATAGTTGTGATAGTGATGTTTTTATGATGAAAATGGGATAAATAATGGTGTTATCATGGATCATTGTGGATTTACCAGAGTCTCTGTATAAACAGCACATTAGTGGCTGGATTGTAAACCTCCTGGACAGATAGAAATGCTGGAAAACTTCTGTAGATCACCTAAACGTTAAACTGCTGCAGTCTGCCACATAAATATGCCGCTCTGCATTAACCTGACGAATCAGACACGTTCAGATGCCAACACAAGTCTGAACTGCTGCAGCTTCATTCGGCTTCTTCCAGAAATCTGACACAAAATAAACCAAAGCAATGCAAACGTTCTTTTCTTTTATTAGCTGCAGATATTCCTGCAGTTTCTTCTCTCCAACACAGTTGATGTTTCACAGACGCCACCAGCCCAGAGGAAAGCCGCGTTGCCTCATTACCCTAAATCTTCAGCTGCTTCCACCCACCGCTGATGTATCTTGCATAACTTGAATCTTGAAATGATATTACATGTTACGAGAACTCACTTTCACACGCACTGTTTGAGGAACTGAACATTTCTTGCACTGAGGGGAAAAGGTGGTGCCTTCTCTGAAGGGAAGCACAAGGGTCAAGGAGTTATTATTTAAGGATAGACCGATACATCGGCCAGGCAATATTTTAGGCTGATATTGCTGGAATCAGCCAATACAATTCACTCCTCAGCCAAGTACGACTGAGGAGTGAAAGAATAATGGATCTACTGTAAGCTTGAGTTGAAAAGCGCTATAGAAATCTAATCCATTATTATTACATCGGGTGTGTTGGCTGATACCCGTACTCAGCATAATTTACAGACTTTTTATAAATAGAAACATTAAACTTGTAATAAATATTTAATATTTGCTAACTTTGTTCTTTTTTTTTTATATCAAAAGACTTGTAAAAAGACTTTATTGTATCCTTCATTTTAAGTGCAGTTATGGCCCCAAATATCGGCCATCTGCTGATGAGAAAACATCTGTATCAGTTCTAAAAAGAAAAAAAAAGAAATCTATCAGTTGATCCATATCATTACTAGAAGGTGCAGTTATTGTTTAACAGCAAGTGTGAAGGTGTTAAAGCTGAGGGCAATAAAATGTGTTGAAAAATGCATGATGTTTTTAAAAAAATAGTGAAAAATAAACAGAAGTTGTATTTTTGTTTGTGGGAGATTTAAGAGTGGAGATGTGTTGAATCAGCACTTCTGTAACTAATTAATTACTAATCAGTCCTTACTTTAACTAGAATTTCATTTTTGTTCCCATTTCTTGCTTTGTTAAATTTTCTTTTATTCTGCCAAATTTTTTATTTCTTTCTTTAAATATACAGTTTTTTGTTTCAGCCGTTGTTTCTGTAAAGCACTCTGAGCGATAAAACCGCATGAAAAGGGCTTTATAAATAAAAACTAGGTTGATGATCAAGATAAACCCACCTGAGCACATCAACAGTTTAGTTTTTAAGGTTTCCATTCAGCTTGTGATATTCACAACTTCTACATGTATGGCAAACGTGGAAATGTGGAAACTGCCACAGTCAGGTGGGAGGTGAGGAGTCGCCCCACGCCACACAACAAACCCACCTGAGCCGGCTCTTGTGTTTGTTGATGGAGGTGAGGCAGTATCTGTGGACGGTGTAGAAGTAGTCCTGGTAGGGGATGCCTGAGGTGATGACCTCCGAGTCCACCACGTAGCACTCGCCCCGGGAGCAGCTTTTATGCAGCGTCTGGAAGCAGAGGAGACGTGGAGATGGATGTGATGGAAGCTCACCGCTTCAATGCCAGTCAGCAACAAACCCGTTTACTGCCTCGCTGGCAACTTACTGCTTCTCTAACTGATAATTAACGGCTGGCTTTGCCTGCACTGGCTTTACTGTCTCTGCAGATGCAGAACTGCATTACACTGTCGCAGCACTTAAGCTGACAGGGTCTGGCTTGTAGAAATGCAGCAGAGTGAAGCAGAAGCACGTTGAAAGGAAAAAAGGTTTTGCATTGAATAATTATTTCCTATTCCCAAAAAATGATGTTCTGTTCAGTTCTGTTGTTTGCATCAAGGATAATTAGCTGATATCAGGGTTCCCACTCTTTTCTAGAAGTTATTTTCCAGGACATTTTCAGGATTTTTCCAGCTGCTGCAGTACGAGTCAATTTATCAAAACAGACTTATAAACTCCACTCCCAGCTTTTGGAGAAGTGTTATACAACTGTAGCTTATATTTTAGTGGAGACGAAGCGGAGATGAAGAGGAGACGGAGCTGCGGACAAACACAAGAGGGGCTGGCTCTGGTTTGGTCTGCTGCAGCTTCCGTAGTGTCATGAACGCGCTTCGCGGAAGTACGATGTTCTCCTGTTTAGTAGAGATGGGCAATATATTATCGTGTGCAGTATAAGAAATTCCTCATGGTAATAATTTGTCAACTCTCAATAAAAACAATAAATTCAATATATCAGCATGTATTTACAGTTATGTTTTCTGATGCACTGTTTGAATAAATGCCAAATTTGTTTTCACATTTTCAGACTTGTGTTTGATGTCACTACACTTTTGCAGTACAGGTGAACTACTTGAACTTAATTGATGTAGTTTAGTGGCTTCTTGTATCATTTTAGGGCTCTCAAGACATAATGTAATGATAGTTTTGTGATACAAACAATTACTGTAGGCTGATATTTTTATCGTCAGTTATTGTTACCGTGATAAAAAACAGAAATTATCGTGATACATAGATGTAACGATAATGGTAAAACGGTTAACCGTGATAAAATTCCCCAACGATGAGTAATACCGTTTCAAATTTTAATTATCGTTAAAACCGTGACTGATTACTGCACTTTGATAAACTCCCAGTGATGCTGCTCATTGGCTGGAAAAGCAGCAGCATTCACAGTTTGCAATGTTTAATTTATGAAAACATGGCAGGAAGCAATGAAGGCTCCCACGTGGACGGTTCTCTCGAGATTTTTCCCCCTTTTAAATCGGACAAAGTAGATCTTTGATGATCTTTGTTTTTTTGATATTTTTAATATGCTGAGGGGTATTTCTATAAAACCGCGATAAAAATGATAACCGCGATCGTTTTGGTCACAATAACCGTGATATGAAATTTTCATATCGTTACATCCCTAGTGATACATTGTTTAGTCCATATCACCCATCCCCTACTGTTTAGGCTATAAGAATCTACTAAATGATGTGGTTTCCAGTAAATTCTGGAAGCTACCCACTCAGGACACTTGGGCCCAATCCCAATTCTCTTTTTTACCCCTTCCCCTTGGCCCTTACAACTTAAAACAAAGCTACGAGGGATGGGGCTGAAAGCAAACCCCTACAAATTGGAACCCCCCTTCAACAACCACATACGTCATCAGTGATCTGCCGGCTTGTGTGGAAGCAGATGTGCTGAGCTGTCGGCCCAAATCCGGAGAAATCAGCCGTCTACAGCTGTGGATTAAGCAAATTCGGTTTGTGCATGACATCCCTGCTTGTGTTTTATCCCATGAAGGACCTCCATGTAAATGAAGACCAACAGCATGTTGCCAAAGTTTTTATTGATCTATCAGTGTAGATTATCAGGCTGCCTACAGAGCACCGCTGGTTTTCAGTCTGGTAGCGATTATGTAGCTGAAGCGTGAATGTACTACGAGCATTTTTTTTTCCATGTGCATTTTACAAAGAAAATGACTGTTAAACATTTAAACAGCATTAAACTAGACTATACAGGGTGTTCCAAATTATTATGCCAATTGTATTTAAGTGTCATAAAAATAATTTTTTTTGTTTTTCAATTAAACTCTTGGATGGTTCTGTGTCACAGGGCTCTTTGGATCACTGAAATCAATCTCAGACACCTGTTACCAATTAGTTTGCCAGGTGAGCCCAATTAAGGAAAAAACTACTCATGAAGGGCGTTCCACATTATTAAAGGGATATTCTGTAAGTTCTCCTGTTATTTATTCACAAAAATTGATCATTTGGTTCAAAAGTGTTTTTCCATTAATCAGTAATCACTCCCATCAGCAAACTGAAGTGCTCCTGTAAGCTCTGAATTTGCCGTTCGTATCATTCATATCTACATGGAACGGGTCGGCTCGGTGGAGGCTACCATGTCGTGTCGCCATGTTTTCACGTTCGGGAGAAGCGTGACAGCAGGAAAACACAGAAACTCACCGGAGACACCGGAGCCGTCAGCTCAGTTCGGGGTAATGCCTCTGAAAAGTCACTGCGGGTGCAGAGGAGGGAACCAAGTGTTAAACTGATGCTGCGTTCACGTGCAGTCGGGCAGACGGCCGTCGGTAACAAACCAGATGTCATTTTAATCACAGAAGCCGAGAGAAAGACGGTAAAACATGGGTCAGGGAAAACAATACGACATCGCCATGACAACAAATCAGATGTGGACTGATGTCACTGTAACTGACGGACCACGTCTTCACATAGAGGCCGGTGATAACTTTACATGCAGCGGATGTCGTCGGTCTGCCCGGTTTCACGCGAATGCAGCATGAAAAGTACGAGGGAGCTGCTCGCGACATACAATTGTTACACAATGTCCCTTTAAGCAGACAACCATTTCCAAGCAATATGGGAAAGAAAAAGGATCCCTTTGCTGCCGAAAAGCGTGAAATAGTTAAGTGCCTTGGACAAGGTATGAAAACCACAGATATTTCACGAAAACTTAAGGGTGATCATCGTACTATTAAGAGATTTGTGGCCGATTCAGAGAACGGGTTCGTGCAGATAAAGGCACGAGGAAGGTTTCTGCCAGACAAATACATCGGATTAAGAGAGCAGCTGCTAAAATTCTGTTGCAAAGTAGAAAACAGATATTTGAAGCTGCCGGTGCCTCTGGAGTCCCACGAAAATCAAGGTGTAGGATCCTCCAGAGGCTCGCAGTGATGCGTAAACCTTCTACTCGGCCACCCCTAAACAATGCTCACAAGCAGAAACGACTGCAGTGGGCCCAGAAATACATGAAGACTAATTTTCACACAGTTTTGTTCACTGATGAGTGCCGTGCGACCCTGGATGGTCCAGATGGATGGAGTAGTGGATGGTTGGTGGACGGCCACCCTGTCCCAACAAGGCTGCGACGTCAGCAAGGAGGTGGCGGAGTCATGTTTTGGGCCGGAATCATGGGGAGAGAGCTGGCCGGCCCCTTTAAGGTCCCTGAGGGTGTGAAAATGACCTCTGTAAAGTATGTGGAGTTTCTGACTGACCACTTTCTTCCATGGTACAAAAAGAAGAACCGTGCTTTCCGTCATAAAATCATCTTCATGCATGACAATGCACCATCTCATGCTGCAAGGAATACCTCTGCATCATTGGCTGCTATGGGCATAAAAAGAGAGAACCTCATGGTGTGGCCCCCATCCTCCCCTGACCTCAAACCCATTGAGAACCTTTGGAGCACAATCAAGGAAAAGATCTATGAGGGTGGGAGGCAGTTCACATCCGAACAGCAGCTCTGGGAGGCTATTCTAACATCCTGCAGAGAAATTCAAGCAGAAACTGTCCAAAAACTCACAAGTTCAATGGATGCAAGAATTGTGAAGCTGCTGTCCAATAAGGGGTCCTGTGTTAAAATGTAACTTGACCTGTGAAGATGTTTTTGATTTCAATAGCTTTTGATTTCAGTAAATATGACCTCCTAATGCTGCAAATTCAATAATGAGCATTTTCAGTTCTTAACAACCTATAAAATGGTATAAAACTCTGTTGTGCGTAATAATTTGGAACAGTGCGGAACAGTGCATTTTAAGTTTTTTATTTTTTTAAAAATACTGTTATCATTGGGAGGTTTGTGCCAAAATATTCTAATTTATTAAACAAACAGCTGATGACTTAAAATTATTCTGTCATTTGCACCGACTATTTAGGAAAATCTGTGAAAAATATCATTTGTATAATAATTTGAAACACCCTGTACAATAGTTTTCATACTTTTTAAACTTTATCTTTGGAGAAAATATTTGCATTTGTGGACGTTTTTGGACTCGGTAGCAGCCATCTTGCTGGTGATTTTCATACCCTTCCGTATGAAATGAGCTCCCAAAAAATCTTTGTTTAAAGGGGTATATAGTCCTACCCCTTAGCCCTTCCCCTCCGTCCTAACAGGTATTGAGACACCCCTACACATGAACGCACACGGAGGGGGAGGGCTAAGGGGTGAAATGGGATTCACACTTGGATTACATTGGACGAGCACTATGGAGAAATATTGACAAGTTTTTGTGGACTTTTATGGAGCTTTTTGGTTCGAGCGCCGGTGAACTTCATTAAATGAAAGTTGGGGGAAAACGAAAACCCCCGATTTGAGATATTAAAAAAGTGCCCCAGATTCTTGCTCAGCATGACGGTGAGTAGAAAATGAAGAACAGTCATTCTGTGGGTGTACTATTCCTTTAACTTTTTGCCCCAAACTGGTAGAAACTGGAATCTAAAAGCATTGCCCTGAAGGACTGACCTGCGTCTCCACCACGGGGGCGGTCTTCGGGCCGAGAGGGTTGTTGAGGGCGATGGTGTAGCTCAGCACACGGCTGGTGGTCCCGTTGCTGCCGTCCTGTTGCCATTCTCCCACCGAAAGGTCTGAGGAAAGGATGAAAAAACGAAGAGATGAGGTGTGAGGGAAAGAAACGCAGAGTTAATAAGTCAGAATTTTGGATGCAGGCTCTTGTAATCTGCGTCTGTTAGAGGTCTCTGTGGATGGATACCCCGCGATAAAGGAGCTGGATGGGATGAAGCGTGAACAGAATGAGCCGTTTCATTTTAGTGCAAGGCTACTTCCTAAACATATCATAGATATCGGCTCTGATATCGACTAATTAGCTGGATCGGATATCAGATGAATGAGGCAGATCCAGTTTTTTTTTTTTTAAATCAAAAAGGGGGGAATGGGAAAAAAAAAAACAATAAAAACAAAAAACAATAAAAAAAAAAAAAAAAAAAAAAAAAAAAAAAAAAAAAAAAAAAGAGAAAAAAAAAAAAAAAAAAAAAAAAACCCGCCATTGGAGAATATCATACACAGCAATACAGTTACAGCCATCATGAAGGGCAGAGGTGTGATTTCATTTCTTTTTGCTGCTAATGTACACTTTATTTGTTAGTAAATAATAACTACATTTATATTGCTGTTAATTTGTTACCATTCTTTAACAAGACTATGTTTATGTCAAGCCTGATGCCTTCATTCACATGGCAAGGTGTACGCTTCATTCATCAATAGTAATATCAGATCAGTATTGGGTATCGGTCCATATGCTCAATACAGGTATCGGTGCATCTCTACCCTTCAATGCTTTATGCATAATACTTGACACAGTTTCTGGAACCTTTTGCATCACTTTGATTAAAAGTTTGCAGCAAACCCTGATATACAATCTGAAATACCCGAAAGCAGGAGGCAGAAAACTACGCTACAATCATTCAGACATATCGCAGAGTAATAAATGGTGAATATACATTTTCTTAAAATCATATTTTGTTAAGAGGGGCTAATAAAGACTTCAGATGAAAATCAAAATGGTTAACCAGAAAGATAAACAACCTTCTCATTTCCTGGGCCAGAGGCAACTGATACATATGTTTAACGTGCATTCTCAGACTTGCAGAATTTGTACTTGTTCCAGTTTCAAATATGGAAATATCATTTTAAAAGCGTACAGTTAGTGTGAAAAAGTGTTTGCCCCCTTCCTGATTTTTTTTTTTTCATGTTTGTCACACTTTTATGTTTCAGATCATCAAACACATTTAAATGTGAGACAAAGATAACACAAGTAAACAGGAAATGCAGTTTTTAAATTAAGATTCAAAATTATTAGCAAGGGGGGGGGATAAATCCAAACCTCCATGGTCCTGTGTAAAAAAAAGTGATTGCCCCTCCCCCGTTACAACATAAATTAACTGTGGTTTATCACATCTTTGGAAAGCTGAGTTCAATTTCAGACCTGATTACTGCCACACCTGTTCTCCATCAGAAATCCCTTAAATAGGACCTGCCTGACAAAGTGAAGTAGACCAAAAGATCCTCCAAAGCTAGACATCATGCTGCCATCCAAAGAAATTAGGAACAAATGAGAAACAAAGTCATTGAGATCTATCAGTCTGGAAAAGGTTCCAAAGCCATTTCTAAAGCTTTGGGACTCCAGAGAACCACAGTGAGAACCATTATCCACAAATGGTGAAAACATGGAACAGTGGTGAACCTTCCCAGGAGGGGCCGGCCGACCAAAATGACCCCAAGAGCACAGCGACGACTCATCCAAGAGGTCACAAAAGACCCCAGAACAACATCCAAGAACTGCAGGCCTCACTTGCCTCAATGAAGGTCAGTGTTCATGACTCCCCCATCAGAAAGAGACTGGGGGGCAAAAATGGCTGCATGGCAGAGTTCCAAGACCAAAACCATTGCTGAGCAAAAAGAACATAAAGGCTCGTCTCAGTTTAGCCAGAAAGCATCTTGATGATCCCCAAGACTTTTGGGAAAATACTCTGTGGACTGACGAGACAAAAGTGGAACTTTCTGGAAGGTGGAGGTCCCATTACATCTGGCGTAAAAGTAACACGGCATTTCAGAAAAGGAACATCATAGCAACAGTAAAATATGGTGGTGGTAGTGTGATGGTCTGGGGCTGTGTTGCTGCTTCAGGACCTGGAAGACTTGCTGTGGTAAATGGAACCATGAATTCTGCTTCTACCAAAAATCCTGGAGGAGAATGTCCGGCCATCTGTTGGTGACCTCAAGCTGAAGCGCACTTGGGTTCTGCAGCAGAACAATGATCCAGAACACACCAGCAAGTCCACCTCTGAATGGCTTAAGAACAACAACATGAAGACTTTGGAGTGGCCTAGTCAAAGCCCCCACCTGAATCCCATTGAGATGCTGTGGCATGACCTTAAAAAGGCGGTTCATGCTGGAAAAGCCTCCAATGTGGCTGAATTACAACAATTCTGCAAAGATGAGTGGAACAAAATTCCTCCACAGCGCTGTAGAAGACTCACTGCCAGTTATCACAAACGCTTGATGCAGTTGTTGCTGCTAAGGTGGAACAAGCAGTTATTAGGTTTAGGGGAAGATCACTTTTTCACACAGGGACATCCATGTAAGTTTGGACCCCCCCTTAAAAATAAAAATCTTCATTTAAAAACTGCATTTTGTGTTTAGTTGTGCTATCTTTGTCTCGCATTAAAATTTCTTTGATGATCTGAAACATACAAGTGTGACAAAAAAATAAGAAATCATCAAGGGGGCAGATACTTTTTCACACAACTGTATGTCTCCATCCTAGCTCCACCCACACAAGTCTATCAGTAAATAACAAATATGTCATTTTCTGGACTGAACAGCATGTAGGGAACAAATGGTTAAAAACATTCAGCAGATAAACGTCTCCTAGTGAATCTGCATGATAACAGAAAGCGAAAGTTGAGGGATCAACAAATGGTGATTCTGTCCAGTAAGCACCGGAACAAAAACAAACAGAGCTCCAACTGCCATGTCTCCACAGGAAAAACTGGCTCTGGCTCTTCATCCGCCGCAACAAGTTCATGCAGGCCCCGCCGAGGCTGCTGAAACATACCCATCACTGAATCATGACTCAGCAGGTTACCAGCAAGAGGAGCAACCAACCGGTGAAGTGTCTCTGGGAGAAGAGGTGCTGGATGAAGTGTGTGTCTGCGGAGAAGAGCAGGTCGTGCAGCTTGTCCACGCTCATGCGGACCACAGAGTTGATGTTGAGCCGTCCGCTGAGGTCTGCGCAGAACGCCTCCACCTCACCTGAAGCTGGAGCACAACACATTTACTTCACTTTCACTTTGCTCTGGACTGCAGGATGGATGATCTGAACCTCTGACACCTGCGCTGAAGCCCTGAGGAGCAGGAGCTTTGACCAGATTGGGCCAAAAACTCTGACGAGGACAGAGATTACAAAAACAGAGGGTTTATGAATAAATAAGTAAATAAATCCATTATCTTTTACGGGAGGCATGTTCTGCATCAATGTTTACAAGTTTTTCTACACATGTAAACGGGACTACTAACTAGGGATGCACCGAAATGAAAACAGGGTTCCTACTCTTTTCTTTGAAGTTATTTTCAAAGACTTTTCCAGGACATTTTCAGGACTTTTCCAGCTGCTGCACTCCGAGTCAAGTTATCACAACATAGACTAATAAAGTCCACCCGAGCTCTTGGAGAAGTGTTCTACAATTGTAGCTTATACTTTTTACAGTGAGGAAGCAGAGGGAGGAAAAATCATTTTCCAGGACATTTTACTCTTTTTCTCATATTTCATGTGTTATCTGTGAATGGAAAAATGTTCATTTTCCAGGTTTTCCAGGATGCGTGGGAGCCATGGAAAACTCTTGGCCGAAAACAAAAAATGAGCAAACCAAGGCCGAAAACCGAAACACCGAAAGAAAATATGTCAATAATTAGAACCACACGTAGCATTTTTGGCTACGATGTGTACTAACCTCACTAAAATCAAGGCATTGCAATAAATCAAATACAAAAGTATCAAAATATTTATCTATCACTGACATTACAGCAATGCACAATACAAATAAAAATTATAAATTAAATATTTATTTGACCCCACTCATGTACATTACATAATGCCTTTTCATTTTTTTCTGTAGTACTACTACAACAAATAATAATATACAGGCTGATAACTGACTGAAGCTGAAAGACTGAAATTAAATATGTTCTCATATAAAAACACAAAGTGTAGAAGTCATGCGCTGGAGGTGCCGGTTGCCGCGTCATCACAAGTTTCGGCCATGTTGTTTCGGTGATTTATGTCTTTCAGACGAAAACTGAAAATGCACTTTTGGGTCATTTTCGGCCAAATCTTCGGTGCATCCCTACGACTGACTAAGAATAGACCGATACATCGGCCAGCCAATATTTTAGGCCAATATTTGCATTTTTGCTGGTATGATACATCAGGTGTATTGGCACTGGCAGATACCCCCCACCAGTTATTTAGGAGCATCTTAGGAGTTCACCATTTAGAAAACTGAGTTAGGCTACAGTATACTTCTCCGACTGGTTGCGTTATCTAACTGCGTACGACAGAGACCCTCAGCCTTCATAGTTCTCCGTATGGTGCCGGATAGGTGCAATGTCCCGCCCGACCAGTAGGGTCGCTACGCAAGACTGACCAACTATATGATGCCGATGGTCGGTAACCTCGGTGGTTATTTTGCTCCCGGTTAGTGAGTAATGGCGTCAGAGAGAAAGACTATTGTTGTTGCTGCAGCTGAATAACGGAGATACTTTTGATGCCAAAAAAAGACGATGGGGCGATTTTGGTAGTTCCTCACTTCTTCAGCCAGGATTTGTTTATTTAGATCTTTATTGTGTTTATTGTATTATGTTTTTGCGTGCCACCGGAGTGACGGACCGTTGAATCTTCGCCTCTACTTGGTGGGGCTGCTTCCCATCCTGTTTCTAACAACCCCTAACAACATGGCATGAAAGCTAGTTGAGCTAGAGGAAGCACCCCTATTAAACCTCAGGTACTCCGTCTGGGAGCACCTTGGTTTTGACGAGGAGGGAGGAGGAAAAAAAACAAACAAACAAAAAACAAAATCAGCAAGCCAACTAGGTCGGGTATGAGACAAAGTGGAGACGAAGCTGTGATGAAACGGCGACGTAGTGGTGATGAAGCGGCGACGAGAGGGAATAAAAATAATTTTCCAGGACATTTTACTGTTTTTCTCATTTTCCATGTGTTTTCCATGACTGTAAAATGTTCAATCATCTCCCAGGTTTTCCAGGACGCGTGGGAACCCCGTGCACGCATACTCACTGTCCTCCTGGGTGTCGGACGAGTTGCTGGGGTCTGTGGGCAGCTCCTCATTGTTGGCGATGTCCAGCGAGGAGAGGTTTCCCTGGCTGGTGCTCAGCGGGGGGAGCATGTGATTTGCTGACTCAGACAGACTGTCCCCTCCGTCCTCCAGATTCTGACAGAAAAAAGTCACAGCGGACACAAACTCAGAGGTTTGTCTGAAAATGAGCCCATTGTCGCACGACATGAGATCCTGGAGGCCGACCTCGTGTTGATGTGACCTGAGCAGACGTACCGCCGTAACCGTGCAATCAATCTGAAAGCTACACAGACCTCCATTCATCCCCTCAGCTGGAGCTCAGTCTGGCAGTTGATTGAGTTTTATAAGCGTTTATTTGGGGAAAAGTCACAGGAGCAGCCTGACACCAGCCACTTTTATTATCAGCAGCAGATAAACCGACTCAGAGTCATCTGTCTCACACATGCAGTACCGCAGAGCTGAAGGAGACTCACCAAGGAGGCGGAGGCCGGGGTGTTGCTGGGCGTGGTGGCCGGCAGCGAACTGGGCGGGCTGGCCTCCAGAGGTTCGGAGCTGAGTCTGCGTCCCGACGACGACGCCACCTCGATGGGCAGACAGGAGGTGGAGGAGGCCGGAGATGTCCCGCCGAGGCTGGTGCTGGAGGGGGAGCTGGCCGAACCACAGGGCACCAGGGGAGGGGGGGTGCCGCCGGTGGAGGGGACCGACACTGAGCTCAGGTCCAGCAGATCCGTGACCGACACCGACTCTTCTCCCGGCCTGTGGGGCGAGTTCAGTGGTGGTTAGAGACGTGGATGAAGTCTCCAGGAAGAAGCTTTAACCCGATTGTTCCGCTGTCTGCTGTCCGAAACACACAAGTCTACAGCTTGTGCCTCACGGACAGCCACACACCACACCCCCCCGCTCGCTCGGCCCGGTCCAGCAATCAAACACGATGCAGATGCTTTCACACCCAGAAAACTCACAGTAGTCCGTTCATGTGTTCAGCAGTGGGGGAGACGTAGTCGTCGTCTTCGCTCGTGAGGCCCAGCTCGGTGCCGTAACATTGGTGCACGATGTGCCACAGCTCTTTGGGAGACAGAGACTGAAAACAAACAAAACCTTCCCTCAGTATTTCATTTAGATGGAATTAAAACAGCTCGGCCTGGGACGATCAATTCTGCTGGACAAACATATTATCCCACATATTATTGACGATAAACGATATTATTGTCCACATTACCGAGACCTAAATAACCACTCATGTAATGTTAATCCATCATAATAATTAGGGCTAAACGATTTTGGGAAAAAAATCGTCATTGCGATTTTTTTCATCAAGATTGTAATTTTGATTTAAAACGTGATTTTTTCCCCCCACATGCTTTCCATGCAGTATTTCCTCATGAAATATGGGAAGCAATCAGTTCAGTGAAACAAAAACATGATTAAACCAATGAGTCCTTCCAGAAGGAAAGAACTTAGAGCATTTTTTTTCCCAACCTGGACCTTATTTCTAGGAGTTTATATGTGCATTTACTCACTGGTAAAATTTCTGTATCACTTTGACTACTTCAAAAGATATTTAGTTGAGTCGCCGTTCCTTTGCAGTTTGTTGGAGTCTGGGGAGCGAGCTGCATCAAGCGTGCAGACAAACCGCCCAAATCTAACAGAGAGTTAACTCTGAACTCACAGGACAATAGAACTCGTTTGTTTGTTCATTCTACTTAGAGTACTGGTGAGTGCATGATGGCACGATTACAAAATTGCACTAAATAAAATTGCAAATACGATTAATTGTTCAGCTCTAATAATAATGCAAATGCGTCCTTTCAAATGCAACAATTCAACTTTTATTACACATTGGAATGGCCAGAACCAAAACTTTTAAATATCCTAAATAGATAAACAAGCAAAAAAGATTTTTAAAAAATGAACTAAAAAAGGACTCCTGGGCTTTGCAGAAAGCACTTCTGTGCTCCTGGAAGCTCACTTGCTGCGGTCTGTTTATGTTTGTGTGCTTGTGGCTCCGCCTCCTCCCACAGATACAAAGATCCTGAATGACTGACAGGATGCTTAGAGTCAAATGGCAGACTGAAGTTAGGATATCAGTCAGTACTTTAACCCTCAGCTGTCTGAACCTATTGTGGTCGTGACATACTTTTGGTTTAGCTCCTTTATACCACATAAGAAAAGTTCAACGTCTCCATGTTTGGTGTCCTGTTTCTCAGCATGACCTACCTCTACTTTAGTGACATATTGGGTTAGAAACATTCACAAAAAAGATCAAAAGAATAAAATTCACAAGTAGGATCAGCTGATTCAACTGCTCGGATTAAATGCGGCCCCTGATCATCCCACGTTCACAGTCCTGTACAGTAGATAGTTTAATTCCATCACATTAATATTTTCGGTTTAGCATGATCCATCAGCGTAGAAGAAAAACATGGAAAGAGTTTAAGATTGTTTCTGCCGAGTGAAACTGACATCAGCACCTAAGTTTTTTGTTACGATGTTTTGAAAACATAAAAGTGATCTGATTACACCAGTGTGATTTTACGGTGGGTACGGAAAGTATTCAGACCCCTTTTAAACTTTTCACTCTTTGTTTCATTGCAGCCATTTGCTAAAATCAAAACTGTTCATTTTATTTCTCATTAATGTCACTCAGCGCCCCATCTTGGCAGAAAAAAACTGAAATGTAGAAATTTTTGCAAATTTATTAATTAAAAAAGAAAACCTGAAATATTACATGGTCATAAGTATTCAGAGCCTTTGAGTGACACTCATATTTAACTCACAGCCTGTCCAATTTTTATCTGATCCTCCTTGAGATGGTTCTCCTCCTTCATTGGAGTCCAGCTGTGTTTAATTAAACTGATTGGACGTGATTAGGAAAGACACACACCTGTCTATATAAGAGCTTCCAGCTCACAGTGCATGTCAGAGCAAATGAGGATCATGAGGTGGAAGGAACTGTCCAAGGAGCTCAGAGACAGAATTGTGGCGAGACACAGATCTGGACAAGGTTACAAAAGAGTTTCTGCAGCACTAAAGGTTCCTAAGAGCACGGTGGCCTCCATAGTCCTTACATGGAAGAAGTTTGGGACGAGCAGAACTCTTCCTAGACCCGGCCGTCCAGCCAAACTGAGCAATGGTGGGAGAAGAGCCTTGGTGAGAGAGTAAAGAAGAAGCCAAAGATCACTGTGGCTGAGCTCCAGAGATGCAGTAGGGAGATGGAGAAAGTTCCACAAAGTCAGTATCACTGCAGCCTCCACCAGTCGGGGCTTTATGGCAGAGTGGCCCGATGGAAGCCTCTCCTCAGTGCAGACATATGAAAGCCCGCATAGAGTTTGCCAAAAACACATGAAGGACTCCCAGACTGAGAGAAATAAGATTCTCTGGTCTGATGAGACCAAAATTGAACTTTTTGGAGTTCATTCTAAGCGGTATGTGTGGAGAAAACCAGGCACTGCTCATCACCTGCCCAATACCATCCCAACAGTGAAGCACGGTGGTGGCAGCATCATGGTATGGGGGTGTTTTTCAGCTGCAGGGACAGGACGACTGGTTGCAGTTGAAGGAAAGATGAATGTGGCCAAGTACAGAGATCCTGGAAGAAAAGCTCTTCCAGAGTTCAGGAGCTCAGACTGGACCGAAGGTTCACCATCCAACAAGACAATGACCCTCACACACAGCTGAAATAACAAAGGAGTGGATCAGAACCACTCTGGACCATTCTGGACCGGCCCAGCCAGAACCCTGACTTAAACCCAACTGAGCATCTCTGGAGAGACCTGAAAATGGCTGAACACCACCGTTCACCATCCAACCTGACAGAACTGGAGAGGATCTGCAAGAAGAACCAGAAGATCCCAAATCCAGGTGTGGAACATGTGTTGCATCATTCCCAAGAAGACTCATGGCTGTACCAGCTCAGAAGTACTTCTACTCAGTACTGAGCAAAGTACTGAATACTTATGACCATGTCATATTTCAGTTTTTCTTTTTTTTTAATAAATTTGAAAAAAAAATCGACATTTCTGTTTTTTTTTTCAAGATGGGTGCTGAGTGACATTAATGAGAAATAAAATGAACTTTTTTTGATTTTAGCAAATGGCTGCAATGAAGCAAAGAGTGAAAAGTTCAAAGGGGTCTGAATACTTTTCGTACCCACTGTAGATATCTAAGAGTTAATAATTTGCCACGTCACTTCATTTCCATCACAGACCATATTTAAAATGAGGGGGTTTAAACACGGAATCAGAGCCGGCGTCCTGAGAGTATCTGACGCAACATAAAGCTTGAATGCAATAGAATCAGTTTTACTGCTGATCTTTAACAATTCATGATTCTGATCACCACGTACGCCCCATCCCTCTGCCATCTATTACTGTATATGTATTAGTCTTTTTTGTTTAAAAATTGCCATTTAAAGAGTTAAAATTCTCAAAATGATTGAATGTTTTGTTTAAGCAGGTCTGAAGTTGTTCATGTGCTTTAAGAAAAAAAGCTGACAAAATTATTGTTATTTGATTATTCTATAGGACATTTCTGGCCACAAAGGTTCCCAGAGGGAGTATCTGATGCCACTTAAACATATCTTTGACAAATCCAAACCTCTAATCACCCCAAAGCCCTGTATGGAAAATAATTCATGTATAAGTTGAGTTTTTAATGAATAATTGACTAATTAAATAATGTGTGATGCTATGCATGTTTTTACATGAAGTGGTTTAAAATTCTGTCTAGATACTGCTGACGATACAACAGCATAAATGTAATGATAAAAACAAGTCCAATAACAAATAAAAAAATCAAAATTCAAATGTAAGTAATAGAAATACAACCAAAAAAGATTAAGAAATAATATAAAGGATATGAAAGTGTATTGCACATGTTAAATTGCAATTATTTATCCCACATAGTCGTCTTTAAATTATTAATCCCCTTTCAATTAAAAAAGGACTAAATTTACAATAGTAATTCATATAAAAAAAGAAACTAAAAACGGAATATTGAACACAAATTTACAAAATTGTAATTTAGTGAAATAAAATATTGCTTTTGAAATGTAGCCGAACAGAATAATAATAAAAAAAAACACTGTCTTTGAGACAAATTTGAGGGCCTTGCTCATCGAGGACCAACACATCTGTCAACAGGTGCAGACGTCTGACTGGACGTTACAGAAAACACCTGATTGCAGCGATTGCCTCAAATGTTGCTCAATAAAATTTCAGTTCAGGAGCCCAATCATGCTTGTTTACTTGTTTTATTTTTTGTATCTTTGTCTTTAATATTTCTATTGAACCACAATTCAAAATCAATGTCATGATTTTCATAATATTTTTATTTACTATCACTTTGGTCAATTTCAACTTATTTCACTGACAGCTGACAGAGGATGAACAATTTTGAGGAGGACTGTAGGAGGTGGTGAGTAATTACAGGGACCCACCAGCATATAAAAGGTTTAAAGTCATAAACAACTTCATCTTAATGATGTGTTTTATTCTGAAAGGTTCATTTAAAGCTTTACCTTCTCCAACAAGGCGTTCTGCCACAGACGGAAAATCATCATGAAGCTGCGATCCCTGGCCCCGAAAGACGTGAAGAAATGCTGAGAGGGGGATATCAATGAAACAGGAAGGAGGCAACGAGAGAGGAAGAAGAAGAAGCATGTGAAGTTAAAGCTGCATTCTCTCTGAGAGGTGTTTACTCTGTGAGATAAAGCTTCGTCAGCTCCTTCTCAGCTGCCATTTGAAGGAAAGCGTATCAACACTTTTCACGCCTTCACAGACAGAGGAGTGTTGGGTAATACCTTCTCATTGTCAGTGCTGATCTGGATGGCGTTGGGGATGAGCTTGGCCGTCTTCTCCTTGGTCATCGACGTCACGTCTTTCAGCAGGATAGTGATCTGAGGAGAGGAGGGAGGACGTTTACACAGTCCACGCTCCCATGCCACTCTTATCTTAACATATACATGGATCTGGGAACGCTCGGCTTATCTGCTCTGAGCTGTGACATTAACTGGGCTGGTGTTTGCATGTGTGTGTGTGTGTGTACACGGTGACCTACAGTGGTTTCCCAGCGGAAGATGTTGCTGTAGAAACAGAGCCAGTTCTCTGACAGATAGAGGCGTCCCTGCAGCAGGATGTCCTTCTGCAGAGCGCACGAGTAGTCTGAGAAAAGAGAGGACAGGAAAGGCGGTCAGCTGCCTGCAGACACCCGTCCCGACCAGGAGTCACCGCTACTCACCCACGATGAGCCGCTCCGTGTCCGGAAGTTTCTTAAAGATTTTACGAAAATCCTCGTTCCGCTGTTTGTACGTGGGACTGAGGACCTGAGGGAGAAGAAAGCTCACAGCGACTCTGCAACAGTTCGTAGTTTCAGCAACACTCTGATCTGGTTGTGATTAAAAACGAACGAGTGTTGTTCTGTGACAGCTCGTGTGTGAGGTGCTGCTGTACTTACGTTGTACCAGCTCTGCATTTTCTGCAAAGAAAGAGAAGATTTTCCTTAGTTGCCAAATATTTTTGCAGTAATAATCAGTTACCATAGAAACAGGTATGATGCAGGACTGAAGTTATTCAAGTCGGTCCTACGAGAGCTGCAATCCTGCAGGTTTTTAAGGTACCCGCTCCAACACACCTGACTCAAATTAAAGGCGTAACAGAAGATGTTTCTTTCAACAATTTTTGCATTGGGTTCACTACCCCATACGCTAGGATTAATTAGAAGTAGGGATGCACGATATAATCAGCCCCCTATCCATATTGGCCTATATCGGCCACCTCACCGATATTTAACCAGGATTTAACCCATCAGCCCGCTATTTCTAAAGTCTTTAAAAAAAAAAAAAAAAACTTTTTTACAGACTTTAAAACTTCTAAAGACGAGGGGTGAGAAAAAATATTGATACACTGAAATATCACAATATTTTCATATCGCTGCTGTTGGGGGCGAACCTCCTATGTCCAAAATGGTTATTTTTCAGGAAGTAAAAAAAAAAAAAAAAGGTTTTGTAAAACCTGGACACAACATCGTCAAACTTTGGATTGAGTTTTTTGCATTAAAGTCATGTTTGATTTTATCTATTTATTTATTTACTTTTTTAATATTTTCACCAGATTTAACTCACATGAAGTAGAGGGTCTCTTCATGATGTAAAATGGAGATAGGAGGTTTGTACCAGACACCGACGATATGCTGATATATTGGCATTTAAAAACGCAGTTATCGATCAATTTACAAATGAAATGTCGCGATATTTCACCGTCTGTTATGAAATCTCATGGGAATTCACAAAATATCGTGAGATTTTGTAACAGAATTTTAAAAAGTAAAATAGATAGATACCACGTTTTTAAATATCGATTTGATATTGGCATATGAAAATATGGCGATATTTCAGTGTATAATATTTTTCAGATTTTAAGTGCGTAACAAAACTGCTATTTGCAATGCTGCTTATTTTCTCAGCTTTTCGGTATCAATAGGTGGACACATGAAACAGAGATCGGCCAAAAAATTCCAATATCATGCATCCCTAATGACGTTCCTAAACGTCACATTGCCAGTGACATCAGGATAGAGTCAGTCGGTGTTTTCCATCATGGACCGCTGGGCGATAATCCAGCCCTTTTTACCATCATTATCGCATTACTTTGTGATTTTTTCATCTGTTCCTCGTTCCATTATCATAAATCATTTATCAATAATTTATTTTTTCTACAATCGACTGGAATGAGTCTTGAGTTGAATGATTTTTTAAAAAGCAAAACTAATTAATTAAACTCATAAATAAGTAGATAGAGGTGAATTTGTCTTGTCCTTTTTCTCTTTTTGCTGATCTAAAAAACTGATCCGATCCGTAACTCAAAAACTGTAAACCGATTGAAACTGAGTTCATTGTTCCGTTGCACTGCTGCCCACAACATGCGGGGAACACAAAATCAGCTGATAAAACTGGCACCTCACAGCTAAGACATGACACTCTGAGTAAACCCAGAGCCAGCTGAAACATAACATGTGCCCTGACCTGTGGACATTGTAGTTTCTAGGGGTGTAAATCACTGGTTTGATATAGATACGATATTATATTGATACAGTGGATAGTGATTCGATGTCTGCTGATATCTTAAATTCAGTCACGATGCGATTTTGAATTGATTTAGGATCCATCGTGTTGCTTGCGATATGCAATTGCTACACAATGTCCCTTAAAGGAATAGTTCACCCTCAGAACGATTTCACTTTATTTTCCACTTACCTTCATGGTGAGCAAGACTCTGGAGCACTTTTTTAATATCTCAAATGCAGCCGGCGATCAGGAAGGCTTCTTGTTTTCACCCAACTTTCATATGATGGAGTTCGATTGAGGCCGAGCCAACAAGGTCCTTAGAAGTCCACAAAAACTTGTCAATATTCCTCCATACTGCTCCTCCAATGTAATCCAATAAAGTTAAATCGTTCTGAGGGTGAACTATTCCTTTAAAGGCAAGTTCTTTTTTTTTTTTTTTTTTTCCAATCTGGACCTATTTTCTAGCATGAAATCCGTTCATTTCCTCACCCAGACAGTTTTGGTGTAACTTAAATTCCTTCAGGAGATATTTGGATCCACTCCAGATCAGCGTGTGTCCAACATGATAAAAGTGATGGGGCAACCTCGCGCAGCCTTTTAAATGAGGCATTATCTGCCACAAACTCCTTCATTTCATGTTGTGTTCCCAAACATTAGTCGGACCCCGTCTGTGAGCTCCAAGCGGCTTTTTTGTGGTGATCCGTCCTTATTTACAGACATTTTTATTGCGACAGCTTTGATGACGTCACTGTTATGCGACACCATAGCAAATAAATGTCTGTAAATAAGAACGGATCAGCACAAAAAGCAACTCAAAGACGCTTTGATTCCCATGGGGGTCCGACTAATGTTTGGTGACAAAACATTGGTGAAATGAAGGAGTTTGTGGCAGATAATGTCTTATTTAGAGGCTGCGTGTGGTTTCCTGCAGCACTTCCATTATATTGGACAGACGCTGATCTGGAGTGGATCTAAATATCTCCTGAAGGAAGTTTCACCAAAACTGTGTGGTCCATGTTAGCAGCTCAGTCTGATCAGAACTGGGACCTGACTGAAGAAATCGTGCATGTGTATAAACATGTAAACATGGCTGCTGGATGCTAGTTCAGATGAAACAGCTGTGTTTCTCTACATAGGGAACAGAGACGCTTTCTTTCCTGTCAAACTCACCCTGCATGAAAAAAACTGAACTGAAAGCTGGAAGGTGAAAGCTCATCTCTCATCAACGTTTGGTTTGTGGCTGCTCTCAGTTTCCATCTCTGGTACGGCTCACGCGATGAAAAAAGTATGAAAAAAGTCTAAACATTCACACTCAGCTCAAGTCAACCTGTCAACACCAGCAATCTGCTGCCCCCTCGCAGCAGCGAGCGGGCTTCGGGAACGAGTCTGAAACTAGGATCAGCTCCCCGCACGCCCTCAGGTAAAACTGAAGATGGAGGACGCTGGAGTCAGACTAAAGCATCACACTACCACAGTCCAGGGCTCCAGACTAACTCTTTTCACCGGGAACAGGGCTTTCCACAGAGACACTGAGTAGCCAGCACAGTGGGGTGTGTGTGTATATATACACTATATTATATATATATATATATATATATATATATATATATATATATATACACACACACACATACATATACATATACATATACATATACACACACACACGTCCTCAAAATTATTCATATCCACCATTTAAAGGCTAATTTCACGATAGTAAATCAAATAAGAAACAAAAGAAACTAATAACTAAAAATTTACAAAATTATAATTTAGTGAAATAAAATATTGCTTTTCAATTGTAGTTGAAAATAATAATCCAAGAAAAACAACCAAACGAAATCATCTCTGACACATTTGAGCATCTTTCCCATGAACAGTGGACCAACATACCTGTTAACAGGTGCAGATGTATTTTTAAGCATTACGGAAAACACCTGATTGCAGTTATTGCCTCAATGTAGGGCTGGACAATTAATCGAATTTTGAACGTGATTTAAATTTTGCCTTCTCACAGTCATAAAAACACTGTAATTGAAGAAAAATGATCAATCCTGAATTGAACAAACTGGTGGAGTTATAGGAAGCAAACTGCAGGGAGTATAGAACAGGAATGCATGTAGACTGGGTATTCCTTTTTATTGCTATTATTGTTTTAATATATTTTTCTTATTTTACTCCTTTACTTGTTTCTAATTTATTTATGTTTGTGTTTTTTAAAAAAACTTATATTTGAGGTTGAGTTTTGGTGGTTCATTAAACACTTTTAACACTTTTTTTTTTAAAATCAATGAATAATCTTGTATATCAATCCTGATTTCAATATCAGTCAAAATAATCTTGATTCTTATTTTTCCATAATCCTCCAGCCCTACCTAAGTGTTGTTTAATAAAATTTTAGCTAAGGAGCCCCATCATGCTAGTTCTATTTTTTATACATTTGTTTTTAATATTTCTGTTGAACCACAATTCAAAATCAATCACTGCGTTTACATGCAGCCAATAACTCTTTCATAACTCTTTCATAACCGGAATATTAGCAATCACCCGGTTGCGCATGGCCATGTAAACACTGGCAAAAACCCGAATATGCTCATTTTCGGGTTTTTAAAAACCCGAATATTACCCCTGGGTTACTCCTTTTCTAACCGGAATATTTGGTCATGTAAACGCTTATTGGAATATCTTCATAGAAAGGAATATTAAATGGTGTTCTGCAAATGCTCTATCTGCAAGCATTTTTGGCGTTTTGATTAAATTACAGGGAGTTTTTTGTACTAGCGATCAGACAGTGCTCTGCACAGCTTGCTGTTTATACATCACCATGGCAACACGCATCCTGAGAGGAGCTGGTGTGCAAACGGTTACTTCGCGGGGCTCCATCACTCATCTGGAAAAGTTTGGTGAGAAGATGTGATAGAGGAAAGTTCACTGACTCCAGCCGGAGTCTGTGAACTTCATCATTACAACCGTTCCCACCAGTCCTGACTGAGACCTTCATCTGCCCGGCGGACTCTGCTGGAAACGGGAAGCGTGGATGTGCTCCGAGCTGCATCTTCAGGACACGTTCTCTCCTTCTATGATCCGTCAAGTAATGCTGGTGGGTCAGTACCAGCACTCCGGACTGCAGTCAAGCCAGCCGCCTCTCGCGGATCCGCGGTCAAGCCAATCGGCGTTATTTTCGGCTGTAACTCTGAAACTTGGCTGGCTGAACCGCAGTGGTTCCGGATGGTTCATTATCCACCATCATCATGACGTTTTCTGTGCGTCGCGGTTTGGGTCGGGATAGTCCAATTGATTTCAGTAATCATGTATACAGGAGTAACTCTGTCTGCTCACGCATGTAAACGGGTTATTCCTGATCTTTCAGAAACCGGATTATTGACCTTAACCCGAATTTTGATGGCATGTAAACGTGGTCAATGTCATGATTTTCATAGAATTTTTATCCATTATTACTTTTTTCAATTTCAACTTATTTTACTGACAGCTGATTTTTTTCCTACTGTCATTGGAGAGCATGAATGATTTTGAGGACGTGTTATGTTGTCTACATAAGACAATATTTTGGACTTTTTGGGGGGCCAAAGATCACATAGCTTAGTGCCAAGTGAAAAAAATACTGCTGCATTCAGTCCACTTTTTGTGGGGTCCACCAAGTGTCTTTCTGCTGGTGTTTTTCTCTTCAGAATTAAATGTAATAAACATAAAAACAGCAGACAAAAAGAAAGAATCCTGTTTATGCAGAACTGATGAGAACTTCCAGCTCCTGCTTCCCATCATGCAATGAGCTTCCCTCTCCACCAAGGTGAAAACAGGATTTATTTTCATTTACATTTATGTTTCTGCATTTTCTTCTTCTCCAAACCATCAAAGCATCAGTCAGAACATGAACCTCATCTTCACCTCGCCTGACGGTGTTTTTGCAAAACTGTGGAGAAAATCATGGAGATGAAATCTTTCTGGGAAAGTCTGAACAGGTTATAGTGCGTTCCTGTTGTCTCATCGTCCCATGCAGCCGCTAACAGGTGACGTGATTACCAGGTAAACTCTGACTTCTCTGGGCTGCGACTCCTTCCCAGATGATTTTGGAAAACATGGCACCTTTTCTACCTCTCAAAGAGAGGATTTGTCTGAGTAAAGAGGGCCTTTTGTCACCTTATAATACGATAATACGAATAAAAAAAAGGCCCCATGATGCTGCTGGTATTACTTTACACTGCGACCAACGAGTTGGAGATAATTTCACCAGGGATACTCCTCAGCCTTCTGGCGGAGAACAGAGCGGGTTACAGCGGGACTCGCACCGAAGTAGCTATGAGGGAAACTACGTTGGGGAGGCCTGAACGTGGCAGCTGCACTTTGGCTGCACGCGACACAAAGCGCGTGAACGTCATGCGTCGTTGAACGGAATCCCGACCAGAACCCGACGGCTCCGATCCCGATTATGAACAAGTAGCCGGCCCGAGTAAGTGTAGTAGTCGGATACAGTGTTGGGGGGTGGTGTTACAAAGTAACCCATTACTATAACAATATTACTTTTATGGGTAATGAAGTAGGGTAATGTGTTACACTTTATTTGACCATAGTAACGGCTTTCCTGCGTTATCTGTAGTTCTCTGATCACAGGTTGTGATCTCTCTAAGAGGTGCCTGCCTGCATGCAAGCTGCCTGTGTGCTTCCTAAGGCTGTTGCCATAGAGACAAGTTTTGTATTTATGTGATGTCACTGCACGTGCGAGGGAAAGAAAGAGCAGCAAGGAGACGGGGACAGAGACAGAAGCTCCACAGTAAACACTGCATACAGAAGTGATTACAGCGCCATGTTTTTTGTCCACAATAATAGAAGAAATGGTAAAGTAATAAGAGGTGAAGTTGCTTTTCAAATGCAGTAACTAGTAATCTCATTGCAATTTACAGAAGTAATGAGTAACTAGTAACAAACGACTTTTTTTGAGTAACTACCCCAACACTGGTCGGATGTCTGGGCGGCAGCCGGTGCTTGTGGAAGGCACTGCCGGGAGCACAGCGGCCACCAACTGCAAATTTTAGCAGCACAAGCAGAAACTTTAGGGGAGCACACAGAAATGACTTGCAAAGCAAATATTCACGTTTCCCCTCTTTTCTCTGCATTACTGATAAATACCTGAGCACTAAACGCAGAAACTACGATGTTCACAGGTCACGCCACGGTTTATGTTCCACGCTGGCTGTGCGTTTACTACGCCTCATGTTTTAGTCGTGTCGTGCAGCAAATTTATGTTCCCCACATGTTGTGGGTGCAATGAATCAATGACCTCATGGATCGGATCAATTTCTAGATTAGCAAAAAAGAGGAAAGGACAAGAGAGATTTAGAGTTACCTCTATATTTTTGCCCATTAAAAGCATTCACTCAGGACTCATTCCACTCGATTGTGAAAAAGAGGATGATAAAGAAATTCTGATAACAGGACTTGGAGCAGATGACAAAACTGCGAGGTCATGCGAATGGCGCCAGTTCACGTGATAACAAGGGCTGGATAAACGTCCAAAGCTCCATGATGAAAACACCCTCTGAGACCTCCGGCCCGGTTGACTTCTACCCCGGTGTCTCTGGTGATGACGTCATGTTTACATAGTTAAAGATCAGATGTCTGCAGGGACTTATATTTTGAAATTTTCCAGCTGCTTTATGCTGCTTCCGCGTCTGATTTTCTATCTTTTGCTGAGAAACTTAGTAAAAATTTCTCTGTCAAAAATAAGACGCTGTGACGAGACGCTTCTGACTTGTGGTGTCTGCTCTCAGTGGAACATGTGGTTACCACCCAGTCATACATTTGGTGAGGGGGGGTGGGGGGTGATATCATCACAGTTATAACACTGAGGTGAGTAAAACAAGCCGTGAAGCAACGACCAACCAATAATATTGCATGAAATCTGGGCTAGACAACATAAACGTTCATTTCTGAAGTTTTCTCAGTCATGTATTCTGATTAAGCAAGTTGACTTGAAAGTACGGCTGAGCGACATGCCGGTATGACGAGGCAGATATGATATTTTGTCCATATCGCCAAGCCCTACTTGAAAATAAATTATTTTTAGAGAAATTAATAATAATCTACTGGTGGGGTGGGGGGGGGGGGGGGGGGGATTTCTGTCACAAAATCTTGCGAGAATTGATGAAATTTCATAACATGACGAAATCTCGCATGATTTCAAAAGAAAGAAAGAAAGAGAAAGAACAAAAGAATGAAAGAATGAAAGAAGGAACGAACAAACTAACAGTTTGGTCTGCCGTAGGGTCATGGACGTACGTGTAGGAAGGGCGATGTTCTACTGGTTACGCTATAAAAATCCACTAAATGATGTGGTTTCCACTAAATTCTGGACGCTACCCACTCAGGACACTTGGACAAGTTTTTGTGGACTTTTATGGACCTTTTTGGCTTGGGCACAATCGAACTCCATTATATGAAAGTTGGGGGAAAATGACGCCCCCCCCCCCGGCTCCATCAGATCCACCACACGGAAGCGTTCACGCTTAAGCTGCTTCTTTATCATTTAGCTTTCAGCTGGTGGCTCAGATCCACCGAAGATCCGCGTTAACCTGTAGTCATGTGATGGGCGGAGCCTCCACGTACCTTGGCATTGCGGCTGAAGTGGCGAGAAGCGAGTGGGTATGCAGATGAAAGGGAGGAGGCGGAGGGTATGGAGGGCAGAGGGCTGTCAGAGCCTCCTCCTCCCCCGCTGCTCTTCTCTGCTCCCCCTTCACTTTCGCTGGCCTTGCCTCCCCCGAGGACCCTGCGCCGCAGGGAGGGGGAGCTGCCGGGGGTGCTGCGTGGAGAGTTACTGGCCGTGCTGGAGACAAGGAGAGGCAGGGAGAGCGTTAGCTCAGGGGAAAACAGAGGAAAGGCTTTCATTTTTCATCCCCAGACTTCGCTCTGAGACCGCTTTAATCTGGAGATGTGGAGAAAAGCTGCAGGCGTTTCCTTTCTGATAACTGAGGAGGCCACGCAAGGACACAGCCCAGATCATTTTAACGGATACAGGCGACATCTAAAGCCGTTCAGTAGACAATCTTAAACCGCAGTCACCAAACAACCATAAAAACACAGGAGCCCCGGGTCAGAACGTCATTCATGTTCAGTTCATTCCTGTCTGGTGGACACATGAAAAACATGAGCGAGGGAACATCGTGCATTCTTCAGAGGACACGCCAAGAAAAGGAGGAGAATCAGGTGCAATCACCGCAATTATTCATTCTAAAGATCATCACTTTCCATAAAGGCTGAAGCATCACAACGAAAACAAAGTTAAAAAACATCCGTAAAAAACACAGCAGGTTCACAAACAGCGGCCTGATCGTAGGCCTGCGACGATAAATTCTGCTGGACGATATATTGTCCCACATATTGCCGATAAACGATATCATTGACTTTGCTGAGACCACAATAACCACTTATGTAATATCAATATATCATAATAATGCAAGTACATCCTTTCAAATGCAACAATTAAACTTTCATTTCACACTGGAATGTCCAGAACCAGAACTCTGAAATATTTTACTGGACATCAGAATCAAAGTTCTGGTTCTGAAGGTCAGAGTCTCTGATTCTGATGTTGTCCCCCCCCCCAAAATATTAGACCCTGTGCTGATGGCTCTACAACTTGGGGTCCGCCCACCCCCCCTAGTTGTGAAAACTCAACCGGGTGATTGTGTTTGACGTGGCCATGCAAGCTCGTTGTGTTGCTCCTCTTATTTTGTCTCTACTATTTTTAAACGTCGGCATGCCGGCTTTTCTGTGTTGATGCTCCCTCCTCGCTCGTTGAGCTTGAAGCTGAAACATTCCCACACCGGAGCGGGAGCATTTGGCTTTGCGTTGCTATGCTCCTCGAAGCTCACCTGCTGCAGGTCTGTCTGTCTGTGTGCTTGCAGCTCCGCCCCCTCCCACAGATGCAAAGATCCTGAATGATTCACAAGATGCTTCACTCCCTTCATTTAATTCCACTAAGCCACAAACGCGTCCAGGTGCTGAGACGATGCTCAGAGTGAATCCTCTCGTCATGCAGCGTGTTTAGAGGAGAGAGAGACGTGGAAAACAAATACTCGCATGCACATGGTGCATTGAGGCCGGAAAATGATTGACTTCAGCCTAAACCCTTTCGGTCATGTTAACACCAGTGAAAAATGTGTTGTGTATCTTCAAATGAATGAATTTAGATATAATAAAAAGACAAAGACAAAAAAGACTTCACTTTCATTTATAGTGCGATTAATTGATTAAAATTAATTAAATCAATTAAAACTGATTATCATCCCAGGCCTACCTGATCGATTAAATATCGGTTAAATATCAGTTAAATATCAGCTAAATATCAGTGGGGTGGCCACTGATAGAACAGCTAAAACAATTGGTCTTAAAAAAAAAGAAAAAAGGTGAAGAAGATCGACATCTTCAGCTCAGGGTCAAACGGACCTGGTGACATAAAATCAGGATAAATTAGTCACGAGTATTTGGATTGAAGGTTAACCTTATTCAAACACATTTTTTTGAAACAGCAATATACACGTGTGTGTGTGTGTGTGTGTGTGTGTGTGTGTGTGTGTGTGTCTCCAGCACACAAGTGACATGTCCTTCCGTGTTATAGTAAACATTAGGGATGGGCGATATTTTATCGTGTGCGATATATCGTCAGAGACATTCCCCACAATAACAATTTGAATTTATCGTTTTTATCGTGAGGTGACAATTTATCAGGTTGTGTTTGCAGTTGCACTACTTTGTTTTTTTAATAAGCCCAGTTAGTTTTGCTGTTTGCATTGTTTGAATAAATGTGGAGTTTTGTCTCTCATATTTCAGACTTGTTTGATTGGTGTCTCTACAGTTTTGCAATACAGGTGCACTACTTGAACTTAATTGATATAGTTTAGTGGCTTCTAGTATTTTGTAGGGCTTTCAAAACAGAATTTAGAGACAGATTTATAATACAAAATATTATGCTGATAGCTTTTATCATCACTTATCGTTACCACGATAAATAAGAGGAATTATCGTGATACATTTTGTAGTCCATATCACCCATCCCTAGCAAACACTACACACCAGAGCAGTGGAACAGAGTAATAGTAATGGAGCAGAGTAATTAGAGTAGTGGGAGCTGCTCTACCCACTTGTCCTTATAGCTGCCAGCTTGTTGTCTGTCTGACAGCCCCCGTCTATCAATGATCAAATCAGACTACTCTGGAGAAATCTGAAAGTCTTCAGAGACATGATATATAGCCCTGCTTGTCTCTGCACCCACAGATCAGCTGTTGACTCATCTTTGGACTTGTTGACCCCAGTCAGGATGAGGACCACCAAATATGCATCTAAATGCATTTTATCCATCTCCTTCCACTTCACCGCAAAACACACCTTCCTTCAACATGAGTCATTTCCAGAATGATTTTGTGTCTAGTGTTGGACATGTCCAGAGCTGACATCTGTCCCACCAGCCACTGCCGTCCTAGCGGGCCCTGCCACTGTTTTATGTTGTTTTCAGCAGACACTTTTGCCTGACATCTGTTTGGGGATGAAGACACTGGTTTTCACCGTTTTTGATGGGAGTGTCCTGGTTGGACGAACATGAATATCAGTGCATCATTTGGCTCATCGAGCTGATCTGAAGATGGTCTTCGTCTTCAGACGTGTCAAAGATGAGCCCAGAGCCTCCAAAGCTGTCATCTGTCTTACTCTGTGACTCATTTTAAACAGCTCTGACAGTGAACATCATATATAGATGCATAGTGTAATGTTGGAGGGGGGTCCCTTGCAGTGAATCTAAAAATATTTTGTCCCTCCCCTGATGAGTGTCCACCAAAAAGGTTGGAGTTTGCCTACGGGAGCAGAAAAGGTTCCCGCAGAAAGTCACAACAACACCTGCATTCTCGCACTTGATAGATGAGGTCATGAGAATCGGGAGATGTGCATGTGCATGTGCGTGTGCACGTGTCTGTGTGGGAAATATAGACAGAGATTGGGGTAAAATACAGCACTCACAAAAAGTAAAGGATATTTGGTAGGGCTGTAACGGTACACGTATTTGTGTGGAACCGTTCGGTACGCTACTCTCAGTTCATCACGACCCTGTACCCAACTGTTGGCCGCAGGATTTGGTTTATTTAGATTTTTATTGTTTCATTAAGTTCCTGCTACCATCGGACATAGCAGACCAGCGCAGCAAATGGCTAAACGTGAAGCATTTTATCTGTAAGATGCCACATGCAGCAGTAATATTAACACATATGTGTAATAATGTTAATAAACCATGACGAGTGTGGAACTGCAGAGGCTTTATTAAAAGTGGGTATAAGTGAAAGGATTTTACAGAAGCTCTGACTTCTCAATAAGACATCAATATCGTCTGTGATATCGTCAGAGGTATTTTTGAAAATATATCGTGATATCATTTTTTTGGCAATACCCCTAGTACCCCTACTGTCATGTAAATGTGATAACTAACATCAGTTATATTTAGTTTTCAGTCCAAGAGCTCAATATAAACCTGTTCTAGAGGAAATAAGATTTTTAAACCAGTTTGTGAGCTGGTGCTGGATAGAAAACCAGATCAGGATAAATTAACCTCACTTGTAAGCGGCGCTGGGTCTGGTAGGGGGGCGCCCTGCCTATGTAATGGTAGGGAAAACACTGCGTTGGCTATGTAGTATGAACTTGGCTGTGATGTTAAAGTTTAGTGAAGTTGTTGATAAAACACAAGACAGTTATTATCTGCAAAATTTTTTTCTCCATTACTGTACCGAGGAAAACCCGAACCATGACCTGTGTACCGAGGTACATACTGAACCCTGATTTCTGTGTAACATTACAGCCCTATTTACAAGTATTTTATTTATCAGGAAATATATCGTAATCGTGAGTCTCAACACTGTTATCACCTATCTAAGTTTTTCCATTACTGTGCAGCCCTCATATACAACATTTCTGACCCTTTTAGCCTCCACTTTGACTGCCGGGTCAAACTGACCCAAACACCATCTATGAAATAGAAACATGAAGGGGGGGGCCAATATGTCAAAATTAAAAATTCTCATTTTAAGTGATAATTACACTTATTAAGCAAAGCAGAAGAAGTTTCATTCCAAAAGAATACTGAACGTTTTTTTTTAAATAGATTTTTAAACTTTAAAATGGGTCAATTTGACTCGCAACATAACAGGAAGGTTAAGCATCGATATCCGTGCTGATTAATATCTAACTAGATACTAATTTTTAGAATTGATTAGTATCTGAGAATGGATTTTTTGACAACACTAGAAGCAGCTGTTATGTAACAGGAAAGCTCTTCTTTAGGAATTACTCATCTTTGGGAATATCTGGAATATTATATTGTTATTGAGAAAATTGAGTTTGTTTGCTGGTGAATGGCAGTATCTTAAGCTTTGATATGCCTCTAATGGCCATCAAGACCTTTTCCAACCAGACAAAAACCATATTAAACACATCAACTTCTTTCTAGTCGTCTGTTTTGGAGCAATATTCTAAATCTGAGTAGAAAACAACTGGAAAGCAGGATAATGGCAGTGTTGAGGGAAGAAAGACGGATGCAGATATAAACCAAGATGGCACAGCCTTCAGTATCAGTAGGTGCAAAAACTTTCTAGTTAACTAATCTAACTAGCAGGTGTGTAAACAGCCTGATCAAAATCAACAGCTTTCATGAATGTCTACAGTCCGTTTTTACACCATAAATAATTCCCGCTGCTCTTCTCACCACACACAAGTGAAAAATATTTAGGTTTTATATTGATGGTATAAGATTACATAAGGGATTAATCTTGACTTATGTTTGTAATCTTCTAGATTTAACATTTTATATAATACAGATCCATGTGGAGAGAGAAAATGTCTAAAGAGGTCACTTTGCAGGCATTTATTTAAAGCCGCCTGTCCTCGTTAGGATCCTCGTCCTGCTGCCAAAATATTTACATCCAATGTTCAGAGACGGTTATTCCGGTGGGAGTAAAACAACCCATGCTTCCCCCGTCACTCAGCGTGGACAGCGTGTGTTTTTATTTACACACAACCCTGTATCACACACTGTAATTTAGATCAAATTTAAGAATAGCCTCCAAACTCATAGTTGGCCTGTTAGCTGAAGGGGCTTCTTTCTGCTTGCAGTTCACACTTCATTTATAACTGTTCCTCTCAAGTCCAAGTTCAGAAGTTCGTCTTTTTCTGCATTTTACGAGTGTGTGTGCGTCCGTGCTGCTTGTTTTACTGTTGCAACAATAAGCGCCTGCTGCCGCTTTAACCAGAAAGCTGTTTGACCAACTGAAGTTTTAGGGTGCAGCAGAACAGATCTGAGGAAAAACGGAGTTTCAATCAGAATCAGGTCACTTTGCTCATCTAATTAAGTTTTATAACTTCATAATGAGCCATTTAAAAACCTAATTTCAGAGAAGCTGGGATGATATTTAAAATATAAATGAAAACAGGATGTAATGATTTCCTAATCTCACATACTTTATCTCTATTCCCAGTAGAACATTTACAACTTATAACATGTTGTAACAGACATTTTAGCGGTTGATGGAAAATCTAGGGATGCACGATATTGGAATTTTGGACGATATCTGACATGCCGGTATTTTAAAACTCATGCGGCAGATATTGATACCGATAGTAAAGCTGAAAAAAATAAGCAGTCATTGCAAATAGCAGCTTTGTTATCCATTTACAACACCTTGAAAAATGGGGGTGGGGTGGGGGGTGTATTGATATACTGAAATATCCCAATATTTTCATACACCAATATCAAATTGATATTTTTTTTTCTTTTTTTACTTGTCCTGTCCAGCATCATAGCAGCAGAATGGTGATCTGATTGCTTTATTGTGTTGAACAGTTTTGCTTTACCAAGCGGAGCTTTATGAACATAAGGCTCCACTTGATATCATGTTTATTCATTTTATTTCTTTAATTAAACATTTGTTTATAACAGCATTCCATACTATACTGCTCGGCTTGACAAGGGAGAAATGAAAGTTAGTGGAACAGAAAGAAAGGACTGAGAAAGAGGAGGAGAGAGAGAGAGAGAGAGAGAGAGAGAGAGAGAGAGAGAGAGAGAGAGAAACAAGAGAGGAGATGACTGGGGTATAAAAGGAGCATTTCGGAGAGGCAAAGTCTCTCAGAGGAAGGATGGTCAGAGGTTCACCAATCTGAGAGAAACCTGTTACTACATGATGGTAAACATCACGCTGGAACTACTTTTTACACACGTGTTACTACACGATGGTACACATCACCCTGGAACTACTTTTTACAGACGTGTTACTACACGATGGTTAACATCAGCCTGGAACTACTTTTTACAGACGTGTTACTACACGATGGTAAACATCACGCTGGAACTACTTTTTACACCCGTGTTACTACACGATGGTACACATCACCCTGGAACTACTTTTTACAGACGTGTTACTACACGATGGTTAACATCAGCCTGGAACTACTTTTTTACAGACGTGTTACTACACGATGGTAAACATCACCCTGGAACTACTTTTTACAGACGTGTTACTACACGATGGTACACATCACCCTGGAACTACTTTTTACAGACGTGTTACTACACGATGGTAAACATCACCCTGGAACTACTTTTTACAGACGTGTTACTACACGATGGTTAACATCACCCTGGAACTACTTTTTACAGACGTGTTACTACACGATGGTAAACATCACCCTGGAACTACTTTTTACAGACGTGTTACTACACGATGGTAAACATCACCCTGGAACTACTTTTTACACACGTGTTACTACACCATGGTAAACATCACCCTGGAACTACTTTTTACACACGTGTTACTACATGATGGTAAACGTCACCCTGGAACTACTTTTTACAGACGCGTTACTACACGCTGGTAAACATCACTCTGGAACTACTTTTTACAGACGTGTTACTACACGATGGTAAACTTCACCCTGGAACTACTTTTTACAGACGCGTTACTACACGATGGTAAACATCACCCTGAACTACTTTTTACACACGTGTTACTACACGATGGTAAACATCACCCTGGAACTACTTTTTTACAGACGTGTTACTACACGATGGTAAACATCACCCTGGAACTACTTTTTACAGACGTGTTACTACACGATGGTAAACATCACCCTGGAACTACTTTTTACAGACGTGTTACTACACGATGGTAAACATCACCCTGGAACTACTTTTTACAGACATGTTACTACACGATGGTAAACATCACCCTGGAACTACTTTTTACAGACGTGTTACTACACGATGGTAAACATCACCCTGGAACTACTTTTTACAGACGTGTTACTACACGATGGTAAACATCACCCTGGAACTACTTTTTACAGACGTGTTACTACACGATGGTAAACTTCACCCTGGAACTACTTTTTACAGACATGTTACTACACGATGGTAAACATCACCCTGGAACTACTTTTTACACACGTGTTACTACACGATGGTAAACATCACCCTGGAACTACTTTTTACACACGTGTTACTACACGATGGTAAACATCACCCTGGAACTACTTTTTACAGACGTGTTACTACACGATGGTAAACATCACTCCTGGAACTACTTTTTACAGACGTGTTACTACACGATGGTAAACATCACCCTGGAACTACTTTTTACAGACGTGTTACTACACGATGGTAAACATCACCCTGGAACTACTTTTTACAGACGTGTTACTACACGATGGTAAACATCACCCTGGAACTACTTTTTACAGACGTGTTACTACACGATGGTAAACATCACCCTGGAACTACTTTTTACAGACGTGTTACTACACGATGGTAAACATCACCCTGGAACTACTTTTTACACACGTGTTACTACATGATGGTAAACTTCACCCTGGAACTACTTTTTACACACGTGTTACTACACGATGGTAAACATCACCCTGGAACTACTTTTTACACACGTGTTACTACACGATGGTAAACATCACCCTGGAACTACTTTTTACACACGTGTTACTACACGATGGTAAACATCACCCTGGAACTACTTTTTACACACGTGTTACTACATGATGGTAAACTTCACGCTGGAACTACTTTTTACAGTCGCGTTACTACACGATGGTAAACATCACCCTGGAACTACTTTTTACAGACGTCTTACTACACGATGGTAAACTTCACGCTGGAACTACTTTTTACAGACGTGTTACTACACGATGGTAAACATCACCCTGGAACTACTTTTTACACACGTCTTACTACACGATGGTAAACATCACCCTGGAACTACTTTTTACAAACGTCTTACTACACGATGGTAAACATCACCCTGGAACTACTTTTTACAAACGTGTTACTACACGATTGTAAACATCACCCTGGAACTACTTTTTACAGACGTGTTACTACACGATGGTAAACATCACCCTGGAACTACTTTTTACAAACGTGTTACTACACGATGGTAAACATCACCCTGGAACTACTTTTTACAAACGTGTTACTACACGATGGTAAACATCACCCTGGAACTACTTTTTACAAACGTGTTACTACACGATGGTAAACATCACCCTGGAACTACTTTTTACAAACGTGTTACTACACGATGGTAAACATCACCCTGGAACTACTTTTTACACACGTGTTACTACATAACGGTAAAAATCACCCTGGAACTACTTTTTACTGACGTGTTGCTACACGATGGTAAACATCACCCTGGAACTACTTTTTACAGACGTGTTACTACACGATGGTAAACATCACCCTGGAACTACTTTTTACAGACGTGTTACTACACGATGGTAAACATCACCCTGGAACTACTTTTTACAGACGTGTTGCTACACGATGGTAAACATCACCCTGGAACTACTTTTTACAGACGTGTTACTACACGATGGTAAACATCACCCTGGAACTACTTTTTACAGACGTGTTACTACACGATGGTAAACATCACGCTGGAACTACTTTTTACAGACGTGTTACTACACGATGGTAAACATCACCCTGGAACTACTTTTTACAGACGTGTTACTACACGATGGTAAACTTCACGCTGGAACTACTTTTTACAGACGTGTTACTACACGATGGTAAACATCACGCTGGAACTACTTTTTACAGACGTGTCACTGCCAATAGATTCACATTTGGTGAATATTTCCATCAAACAGTGTAATGTCTCAGTTTCTGCATCAGATATGTTGTTTTTGTTCTACTGGGATAAAATATGATTTAATGAGGTTTATCTGCATTCTATACGTTGTCCCAACCTTTGGAGATTTAACGGTTATACATTTATTGTGTGCATTTCTCCCGTGCACAGGGCAGTCTTATTAAACCATAAAAACACAGAAGAGCATTGTTCAGAGGACGGCAAAGAAGAAGTGAGAAACAGGGAATCTCTTATTTTGTAGCTCAAGAGTTGATCTAATTCAATAAAAGGTGAAATTAAATTAATTGTACAGTCCTTTCATTCTGCATAGATTCAAGTTTCATGAAAACTCAAATCCCCATGATGATTATCTCATTTCAACACATCATTTCTCATCCTCCCTCAAGAAAAATAAGCTTCAAATATGCTACGTGAGGCTGAGATGCTCAGAGCATTATGGCAAGCAGCATTAAGCCATCTTTACTGGGGGGCAGCAGGTGCTGTAAGTAGGCTTGTTCTACAGCCAGACAGCTGACCGAGGGTGAGGACACTCAGTGTTGTGAATCTGTGTCAGCATGTGTTTACAAGCAGGGTTTAAATCTGCAAGCAGCACGAGTGAAGAGGGCAAACATTTCCAGATTTGTGTAGACAAACCTGCAGGCAGACCTGAGTCCTCACACATCCCAGCTAGCAGGCAGCTAGCGGGCAGCTAGCACCAGCGACCAGCCGTTTAATCTGCCCCATAAGCTCGTTTCCAACATGATAACAGGTCAAACAGCCAAGAAGCGGGCAAAGTCAGACATGAGTCTGTACTCAGGTAGTCCCAGCAGAAACACGCAGGACTGTGCAGAGATGGAGGCTGGGATGGAGGGGAGGCTGGCTGGAGGGGCGGGGGTGCTCAGAAACAAATTAGCAGCGCTCTGGTTAATCTGCTAATATTAGACCTTCCTGATTTCCCGTATCTATCTATCCTGCAAGCTCTGGTTCATTTGAGCTAAAAAGCAAACGGTGCACGAGGACAAAACGCTCCCCTGCGCTCCCGGCTGACGCTAATCATCCCACCGGTACCTCCGGCTTCCTTTCACTTACTCGAACATGTCATGAGGCGCCTCAGATCCCGCTGATAGTCACCGAAAACACGCAGGTTGCGGTTGCTTCAGTGAATAAATGTGGCCGCGGTGCTCCTGGTGCGCGAGGCTCAAACAAGCTGGACGATCTCCGCTCCTTAGCCGCCTCTCCTGCGCTCAGCTCCGGGTCAAAAACGGAATCATCGTCGACCGTCCCGCGGCCGGAGGCTTCTTTCCCATCACACCGACGTCCTTTGCACCCCGCAGGTACCGGATGGACCGCTACTGTCTGGGCGGAACGCTGGACCGGGCTGCCGTCTCTGCAGCCATCCGTAATCCGTTTGCAACCAAGGAGAGGAGGAGGAGGAGGAGGAGGAAGAAGAGGAGGAGGGAGGAGACTCCAGCAGATGAATGAGGCTTTGCACTCTCTGCTCTCAACTCAGGGTACCCATACAGATAAAACACATTTAACTGATTCAGCTTATTAATGAACTAGGAAAAGCATCGTTCAAAAACTCATATTTGTAAAGGAGAAATTTCTACCGATCCCATATAAATTATGTAAATTGTTGCTATTTATTGTTTGTTGTATTGTATATTTATTATATTTATGTAATAAAATGTATTTAATATAGGCCTATAGTAAAAATAGATAGAAATTATATTTTATAATGTAGTTTATAATGAATATATTTTTAATCTAACATATATATATGTATATACACACACACACACACATATATACATATATATATATATAATATATATATATATATATATATATATATATTTTTCTTACTGGGATAAATAAAGTATTTTTTCATTCAGTTGTTAATTTAAGTATGCAAGTGGCCGCAGAGCTTATGTTCATACAGGGATGGGCGATATGGACTAAAATTATATATCCCAACAATGTCTGACTTATCACAGTAACGATAACCGATGATAAAAAATATCAGCCTAATTATTTGTATTAAAAATCTGTCACGACATTCTGTTTTGAGAGCCCTTAACAGAGCCCCTGTATTTTATATTGTTGTTTTTAATCTTTACGTTTTTTAATGTCTGTGTACAGTGACCTTGGGTGTTTTTAAAGGCGCCTTTAAATCAAATTTATTATTATTTTTTATCATCATCATTATTATTATTATAGAAGCACAATAATTATCAGGTCGGTAATTATTGGGCCGATAACAGGAAACTATGACGTAATTCCAATAAGTTATCGGGGTAAGTCGTCGTGATATCGGACATATGTACCATACAGTTGGAATTTTTAAGATTGAACATGCAGAAGTTGAAATTCCCACTTTTATGCTTTTCTTGCTGAGATATTGTGATTGGGGAAAGAAAACTGCATTTATTCAAATGTTGCAAACAGAAAAAATAACCATATTTATAACTGTAAATGCAAGCTAATAAATTTAAATAAATTTGTTTTTATTGTGAGATTACAAATTACTAGCATGGGGAATTTGTTTGGCGATATATTGCACCCTAATGTTCAAACAAAAAGAAAAGCAAAACAAGAATAATACAGCAAATAAAGTGGCCATGTCCACCTGGCCAAAGCCCAGAGCCCACCCAATCCTTTAACCCTCAATCTGTGAGTCCATCTCCCAGGATTAGAGACCACATCATAATCCATGCTGGCCTCAGCCAGGCCCACATCTCCACAATTCTGCCTCCCTCTGTGTAATCTGCTTTCCTGAGGTCCACCCATGACCTGCGCTCAGGCCAGGGACTCTGCGAGGAGACGACGCCCCAGAACAACAGCAACGAAACCTAGAAAACACAGGATGCGGTTTGCTTCACTTCCTGCAAACCGGAGTTTTGCAGAGCAACAGACGGAAGGATGGTGATGAAGGTGAACTTTTCTCTGCAGACTTATCCATTATTAAGAAAGAGAAGACAACATACTGAGCAGCATCAGAGAACAGCTCAGATTAGCCCATAATCCATCAGTCTGCAGCAACAGCTTCTGTTTAATTTACACTAAACATCATTTCTATGCCAGAAAAAACATTATTTATTCATTTAAAATAACTTCATCACAGTTAAATGTTCACAGACCTTCTGGATTTTATGCACCACAGCAGAAAAATGCAGATTTACAACAGATCTGTCGCTCCTCACTAAGAAATACCAGGGACGCACGATATAACTGGCCCCCTATCGGTATCGGTCTGTATCGGCCTTAAAACTGAGTATCGGACATCAGCCACCTCACTGATATTGAACCAATCAGCCCGCTGTTTCTAAAGTCTAAAAAACCCCTTCTTTTTTATAGACTTTAAAACTTCTAAAGACTAGGGGTGGGAAAAATATCAACACACTGAAATATTGCTATATTTTCATTTGCTGATATCATACTGACATTTAAAAAACACAATATCGATCTATTTTACTCACAAAATCTTGCGATATTTCATCGTTCTGTTACAAACTCTCGCGACAATTCACAAAAATGTTGCGATAATTTTCATATGCTGATATACTGACATTTCAAAACATGGTATCGATCTAATTTACAAATGAACTCTTGCAATGTTTCATCATTCTGTTATGAAATGTCACGAGAATTCACGAAATATGAGATTTTGTAACAGAAACAATGAAATCTTGTGAGATTTTGTAAGTAAAATAGATTGATACTGCGCTCTCAAATATCGACTTGATATTTTTTCCCTCCCCCTATTTTTAAAATTGTGTGGAAACAGATAACAAAACTGCTATTTGAAATGACTGTTTATTTTTTTTTAATTAAAATTTGGGATTTTATTTTGTTAATTAGATTTTAAAAAATCGGGTATAAGGAAAAAAGCCAAAATTTAAATTTAGGGGTATCTTAAAAAAATGGAAATAAAAAATTATGGGAAATTAAAGGGTCATAAATTTTCCAAACCAAATGAAGAGAGTACATAGAGGTATTTGAGTAAATAAAAAAAAAATATTTTGTGATAATTTTTTTTTTTCTATGGAGGGGGAAATCAGGTGGGTGTAGGATGGGGATGGAAGGATAAAAAGGGATAATGTAAGGAAAATTATTTAAAAATATAGGAAGGGTGAAAAAAAAAAAAATGATGGAAAAAAATATTTAATAAAGAATTTATTATAAAATTAAAATAAAAAATGAGAGATGAAAAAAAATGTGAAAAAAAATGATATACTGGAGAAGAAAATAAAAAAAAAAAAAAAATAAAAATAGGGAGAAGAACTAAAAAAAAAAATAAAAAAAAACAACAGTATAATAACTAATAAAAAGAAGGAAGAAGAAGGAGGCCAAGAGAATTTTAGTAATTAAAAAATAAAAAAAATGAAAAATGGTGTGTTTGTAAGTGTGAGAGGGGAGAGTGAGATGTGAGGTTTTGGGGGGGTGGGTGGCGGGATGGAGGTCAAAATGGATGATCAGATGGTCAAATGGATCCGTGGATGCGGGGAGAAGGAAAAATGGAGAGATTAAATGAAGGGGGGGATGGAGGGGTAAGAAAATGTGAAAGGGGGCGCGGCGGGTCGGGGGTTGGCATACACGGAAAACAGCCCGCCCAGGGCCAAGGAATAATTGGTAGATAAAAAATAACAAATCAACAAGGGAACCCCGGGGGGTCGGGGGGGGAAGGTTTAAAGGGGGGGAAGGAGGAACAAGAGCAAAAAACTGTGTCCTGGCGCCCCCGGGACAGAAGAAGAGGAAAGTCTTCGTTACTTGGGGGGGGGTGGGTTAACCCTAAGGCCATTTTAATCTATAGTAAATCCATGTGGATTTTTTTTTCTTGGGGGGGGGGGGGGGTTCCGATCGATAGAAGGAGGGGACTGGAGGAAAAGAAGAATGTGTCGGGTGTTTATGAGTTACGCGAGAGGGGGGGGGAAAAAAACTATGATGTATGAGGAAAACAGAGAATACATAGCGTTCCCGGGATATTGGATATGAATTCAACTCTATGGGGAAAAGCCCACATCTCCTGTTTAACAACGGTCATTAAGTTTGACTTGTTATACATAACTTGTGTATAATACATAAACACAAGTTGAGGTATTTTTCAAATTTTGCACAAGGAATAAATATTATATCATTTATTTTTGAGCTTTAAAATCGGTATTGATATCGGTTATCAGCCATATTAGTTTTAAAATATCGGCATATCGGATTCCAATATCGTGCATTCCTACTGAAGACCAGTGGAAACGGGTCTGATGAAGGGACGGAGTGTCACCAGAACCTGGACCTCTACATCACTGAAGTGTGGGATCATTTGGACACAGACTGGAACAAAAGGCAAAAACATCCAGAGAACTTTAGAAAGTCCTTCAAGAAGTCTGGAGAACTGGTCCTGGAGACAACTTAAGGAGATGACAAATGAATATTTCTGTCTGGAGTTATGGGAGGAAGACCAACATTCCTCAAACCTGTTTTGAGCTGAATGGCTTGTGTCGGTTTAACAATAAAAATCTGCAGCCACATCAACATCATATGGGTCCTAAATCCAGCCCGGATTGTTCCGTGTGATTACGATGCTGCATGCAGCCAAACAATGTAAGTGGGTCAATAAAATAATGTGTGAATGAGGAGGACAAGGGCACAGCTGTTCACATGAAGCGGTCAGAGAAGCACTCTGCTTGCCCTCTGCAGCCCACTGCAGCCAGGCACACAGCCCTCTGATTGGACTCACATGACATCATCAGACCAGGACCCCACTCCTATTGGCTGAAGGTGATGTCATCATTAAGGGGAAGGATAGATAGCTGAGAAACCCCACCTCCAACTTCTTATAGCAGCTCTGTTTTCCTCTCTTCCAAAGGAACGTCTCACTTTCTTTGTTTACAGTTTACATAACCGCTGCTTTGCCTGGGAAAGACTTCCTGTGTCCTTTACACCCAGACTAGCATCACAAAACACAACAAACGCAAGGTTACGTACTGTAGGAGAATATAAGGCTCTGTAATTAATCGAAGTTTGATCGTGATTTCAATTCCTGAAAGTTAATCTTAAGTTAAAGTTCATTTCAGTGGCTTCCACCCAGGCGATTTGTGGGGTGTCATTAACAAAAATGTTAGATTTGGAATGTTCTAGCATTGCACTGAAGCTTGACAAAGTTTGTTTTAGGATAATATTTTTATATAAATAAGAATATTAATTTCATTCTTCAAATATAAACTGCAGAACAGCTGGATACATTGTTTATTTTGGATACAAGTGTTTTTCTACATTTTTTGCATTTATTTAATGCTCAAAGTGTTTTATTGTTGGGATGCACGATAATGGAATTTTGGCCAATATCCGATATCTCTGTATTTAAAACTCATGTGGGCGATAACTGATATCAATACCGATATAAAAGCTGGGGAAAAAAAGCGGTCATTGCAAATAGCAGTTTTGTTATCCGTTTCTTTTTTTTTTTTTTTTTTTTTGTTATCCGTTTCTGACACTTTCAAAAAATAGGGGTGGGAAAAAATATCGATATACTGAAATATCCCGATATTTTCAAATGTCGATATCAAATCGATATTTTAAAATGCAGTATCGATCTATTTTACTTACAAAATCTTGCAAGATTTCATCATTTTGTTACAAACTCATGATATTTCGTGAATTCTTGATTAAGAGATTTTGTTAGTAAAATAAATCGATACTGTTTTAAAAAGTCAATATATCAGCATATGAAAATATTGCGAAATGTTTGTGAATTCTCGTGCGATTTGTTAACAAAACAATTAAATATGGCGAGATTTCATTAGAAAAATAGATCGATACTGCGTTTTTAAATGTCAATATGATATCAGCACATAAAAATATCACGTTATTTCAGTGTATATTTTTTCCCCACCCCTAGTCTTCAGCAGATTTAAAGTCTGTAAAAAAGAAGTTTTTGAAGAAGTAGTTTTTTCTTTGGGGGGGGGGGGGGGGGGGGGGGGGGTAGACTTTAGAAACAGCGGGCTGATCGTTTAAATATCGGTGGGACGGCAGATGTCCGATACTCAGTTTTAAGGTGATATAGGCCGATATCCATAGGGGGCCAATTATATCGTGCATCCCTAATTTATTGTATTCATTTAATGTTTAATACACTGGAAAACAGCCATATTTGAAGCCTATATTTATTTTCAGTTGAATGTTTTGCATAAATTATCAATGAAGTGTTGTTTGAAAGAGAAAAATGCTAAATTAATTAGGGATGCAGGATAAACATTTTTTAAAAACTAACACCGATAACTTTTAGCTTCTAAAGGCCGATACTGATAACACACATACATACCTAATTTTACCAAATCAAAAATCCCCTGTATGGGGTAGCTGGTGTCTAAAATAAGAAGGGAAAGTGGTTTGGGAGCAGTTTGGGTCTCTCCTGTGAAACAGCAGTTCTTTATCCAATCACAAGATCTCAGCCAGAAAAGCTCAAAAGGGAGATTTTCAGCTTCTGCATGTCCGATCTTAAAAATTCCAACTTTATGGGACATAAGTTATCAGAGGTAAGTCGTCATGATATCGGACTTATCGGAATGACGTCATCATTTCCTAATATCGGCCCGATAATTATTGACCTGATAATCATCGTGCATCCCTAAAGTTAATGCATCATGTAACAAAAAAATGATTGTTTGAATAATGGTGATTTTAGTATTGATCAAAATGATCGTGATAATGCTTTCTTCCATAATCGAGCAGCCGTAGGGGATCTGGCTTCATCTTTAAAGTTTCCATCTGACCGTTGGCCTGTTTTTCTTTTTAATAATCTCATGTCCCGTGAATCATCTCAGCTGTATCCGGACTGACAGTGGAATCTGCCCCAGTTAGCTCGAGACATCAGTTGATTCAGTTCACTTCCTTCTAAAACGCTGTACTCTGTGGAGAATTTGAGAAAAGTTAGCTGAGCACAAATCTGAGGTGGGGGGGGGGGGGTTATTATCCTGAGCAGCGACTCACTTCAGCCTGTAACAGACAAATCTGGTCTCCGTGCACCTAAATGCAAATGAGCTGAGCCAGTCAAACCCGACGCTGCGTTCAGGGACTCTGCTTAAAGTAGGGCTGTGCAACTAATCAAAATTTGATTCCCCCCCCCCATTTTTCTTGGCACAATTTCTAACAGTTATCACAGGCAGTTTGCTAGGTGTCCTTAACAAACGTGTTAGATATGAAATGTTCTAGCATTGCACTAAAGCTCAACAAAGTTTATTTTGGAATATTTTAAAATACAAATATGTATATTTATTTTATTTTTCAAATATAAAGTAATTGCAGAACAGCCGAATACATTGTTTATTTTGGAAATATTTATGTTTTTCACATTCAAACATTCAAAGTATATTTATTTCATTCATTTAATGTTTTAAACATTGCAAAACAGCTGTGAGGTGCATATTTGCTGCCTGTATTTAATTTCAATGGTAGAAATCTTAGACAGAAAAGCTAAATTAATGCCCTGTGTAACTAGAAAATAATTGTTTGAATAATCGTGGTAGTAATTTTTTCCACGATCGAGCAGCCCTAGCTCAAAGCCCTGCAACTTCGTGTGCTGCTACCAGATGGGGGAGATTAGTAGCTCGGGTTGTGGACGGTCCAGCAGGCGTGCACACTAACCTGCAGCCGTCCCAGTCAGAGTCTCTGCTCAGCAGGCTCCGCAGGGACCAGCGGGAGCGCCGGCTGGGAGAGGGACTGCGAGACCAGGAGCGAGGTGGCGGCAGGAGGAGGTCGTGCGAGGGGCTGTCCTGACCTCGCCCGACTCCCTCCATCTGAGAGGCTGCAGAGGGGGAGGGGCTCGGCGGCCCCCTCTCTGTGGACCCCGCTTTAGCCCGCGGCAGCCTAGCCCTGCAGCCGTGCTCTTCTCTGGCCTGCCTCTTGGTCCGGGTCCTGCTACGGTGGGACCTGCTCAGCCGGCCGGAGCAGGACTGTCGGGGGCTGGGGGAGCGGGACCAGGACTCCGTGTCGGAGGACGGTGGCAGGATGGTCAGCGTTGGCACAGGGATGGGCTGAGTCAGAGAGAAGCCCTCCGGTACCGCGGGAGAGGATGCGGTCATCGTCAGAGGCCTCCACGTTCTCGGCGTCAGAGACGGAAAGACCTGCTGGACCTCTGGACCGGTTCTGAGCCGCTGCTGATGGATGGACCGGTTCTGAGCCGCTGCTGATGGATGGACCGGTTCTGAGCCGCTGCTGATGGACCGGTTCTGAGCCGCTGCTGATGGACCGGTTCTGAGCTGCTGCTGATGGACCGGTTCTGAGCCGCTGCTGACGGACCGGTTCTGAGCCGCTGCTGACGGACCGGTTCTGAGCTGCTGCTGACGGACCGGTTCTGAGCTGCTGCTGACGGACCGGTTCTGAGCTGCTGATGGACCGGTTCTGAGCCGCTGCTGATGGACCGGTTCTGAGCTGCTGCTGATGGACCGGTTCTGAGCCGCTGCTGATGGACCGGTTCTGAGCCGCTGCTGATGGACCGGTTCTGAGCCGCTGCTGATGGATGGACCGGTTCTGAGCCGCTGCTGATGGACCGGTTCTGAGCTGCTGCTGATGGACCGGTTCTGAGCTGCTGCTGATGGACGAGCCGCTGCTGACGGACCGGTTCTGAGCCGCTGCTGACGGACCGGTTCTGAGCTGCTGCTGACGGACCGGTTCTGAGCTGCTGATGGACCGGTTCTGAGCCGCTGCTGATGGACCGGTTCTGAGCTGCTGTTGACGGACCGGTTCTGAGCTGCTGATGGACCGGTTCTGAGCCGCTGCTGATGGACCGGTTCTGAGCTGCTGCTGATGGACCGGTTCTGAGCCGCTGCTGATGGACCGGTTCTGAGCTGCTGCTGATCATCACGGGCTGGCGGCTGCCTGTTGCTGATCTTCAGAGTCAGGGGGGGAAATTACAACAGCAAAAACTCCCTTCAGGGAAACCAGCTCTGGGTGGGTCATATTTCCGCTGAGGTAAATGAATTTTCCTCACGTCAGACAGGATAAACTTTAATCTGACGAGTTCATTTACTCTGAAAAATGATGAAATAAAAAATCTGAGAGAAACCAGGTAACTTCACAGGTTTCTCAACTTCCTGTCTTTTCGTCATCATGGCATGTTAACATAGATAGCATCCCGCTTCCTTCCTCCAGTAAGCGTCTGGGCTCCCGGCAGTCGGCTTCAAGCTCGCGTTTGCATTTCCAGTTTCATCTTTGTGAGAGCAGGAGATCCAGATTAAAACAGACCTGGACGAAGCTGCCTGAGGGGTGACAAGAGCAGAGACTGAACCTGACCGAGACATCAGTCATTGCATGATCTCTGACACTGCTTCCTCTGCCGGTTCTGGGAATACGAGGTATCGTGTGACAAGGCAGATCAATAGCTGCCATCTGTATTCGTTAAGGGCTAAAATGATTCCTTTTCGAATCATCAGAAAAGAAATCTCCCTTCAAGTAACTCAGAAAAAGCCACCAATTTCAACATTGATGAAAATAATGGTGATAATGATTTTTCCATAACCAAGCAGCCGTAGTCGGGGGTTTGTTCAGACGCAGCTTCCCCAGCCTGAGAGGTGCTGCCAGGGAAGAAGCGTTCTCCTGCAGCCCTTCCCAACAAGCCATACTGGTTCGGTCATTCTCTAACTGGACTGCTGGGAACTTTAAAGCTGCACCACTGAACTTTGGTAGAATTTCTCACTCTGGCGCCCCCTACCGACGGCTAACCCCGTATCCAGCTGGTAAAAGCCAGTCGGATGTTGACTCTGGTCTTATCTCTCGCTCCATCACTTTCTCTCGCTGCTCCGTTCCCTTTGATAACGTCCTCTCATGTTTGTTTTGCTGAATCAGTCACTGTGTGTTCACGTGTGTCGTCCATGCAGTGTGCCGAGTAGTGTGTATTCTCAGCTTCAGGATGCTGTTGGGCCACGATGGCTCCAGGAATGTCTATAATGAACGTCAGTAGTGGTGCACAATATTATCAGCCTGATGTCGTTATCGGACAATGTTGGCTTTAAAAGTTAAACAATATTAAAAATATATATATTATTTGAACAGAGCATATAAAGAAAAACTTTTGAATACACCAGATTTAGCAGGAAGTCTACTTTCTATCTGCTGCCAGGTCCCTAAAATGAGGAAATGCAGAAATATCACATTGTAAATAAAACAGCTATCAGTATAATTAACCGATATATAACAGGCGCATTTTGGTGAAAAACCCACGTAACGCTGTTTTTTGTTTGTCTGTTTTTTTAAAATCCGTGAGGCATTGGAACATCATTAGGCCACGCCCACTGCGCAACATTATGATGTCTCCAGCAAGTACTGGATCTGCAGCAGAAAAGCTTTTCTGATTTTGCACCATGTATGAATATTACATCATTTTCAGCCTTAATATCAGCATCGGCAATAAGAAGCAACTTATCGGCTATTAATGGTATCAGTTGAAATTTTTCATGTTGTGCATCACTAAACATCAAACTGACACTTTAAAAGGGACACTGTGTAACTTTTGGCCACAGTGGGAACTAATGGGCCTTTTTCATTGCAGCTGCACACGGCACGGTACAGCAAAGTACAGCACCACACGCTAAAGACGACCAGGACGGTTTTGTTTCCACACAGGAGAAATAGTAGTCTACTACCTGCAGTGACGTCTGCGGTGACATCACTGCCGTGCCACGCGGTGGGCAGTAAAGTAAAAACAACAATGGAGGCGTTGGATGATGTGGAGGTGTTACTGCTGCTGTTGTTTTCTCTGTGGCGTGTAGTCACTGGAAACAGAGCCAGATATTTTCAGAAGAGGCTAGGTGAAACATGTATGATGACAACTTGCTTTGGCCAATCAGCGGAGAGCCGTCAGGTACGTCATGTTTCGTGTAGGTTCAGCACGGTTAGAGCTAGCTCTGAAACATGTGGGGAAAATGGTAACAGCTCGTAACGGGTTTTCCCAGAGGAAACACAAAGCGTGCCGTGTGGAAGGCTTACGAAAATGTGCAGTGGAAAAGACCCATAAACCTATAAACTTCCCATCGGCCACATCACTCTCATTAACCAGTCTCTATCTGTGTTTTGGAATCGTGTTTGCAGACCGCTTTGATCCTCAGCTGATAGTGAAGCCATGGAGACATAAAGCAAAGCAAAGGTGACATGATCCAATGGGAGACGGATCCGCTCCTGCAAAGTTACCATGTCTGGCAGCCCCCCACCTTTGAGGCTCATGTGTCAACTTTTTGTTGAATTGTCATGTCTCTGCCGAGGCAACTCAGCATGGCAATCTCCCCCTCCTCCTCCTCCTCCTTGTTGCCGGCGTCCTTTCTGACAAAGCTGGTCTACTCCGCGGCAGGTAATCAGCTGCCTTCAGGTGGCGCTTAAGAGGCTAGCTTAGCAGCTAGCAGCCTCTCTCGTTCACGTCATTTGAAGAAAGAAATCCAATTGGCGTACTGTGGAGAGCGCGTGCTTGTGGCCGATTCTGGTGAGAAGAGAGCGCCCGCACTCAAAGACGAAGTTACTTTCACTTTCCGGAGTTTCTGGCACGTTATAACTGAGGTCCTGTTCCAGTACACGTTTTAACGTGAAAACGTGGGATTTCCGGGTGATGACTCCTTTAAAGCAGCAGCGTGCGGAGACAGCATCTGTGTTTTTTTGTTTGTTTTTTTCCTAGGCGAGTACGAACTGGACTTGAATGATCTGGATTCTGGCAGTAAACCTGTAAAAAAAGTGACAATTATCCTGCCGGCATGACGAAACGCGTCCGGAGGTCAGGCGCTGTCATGAGCAAATACAGGTACAGCATAACAGGCCCGTATGGGAGCGAGTACTGATGCTGGCATCTGGATCAGGACACCCCCGATTTGTTTTATTCAAAATATTTTATTTCATCGAGGGAAAAGAAGCACTATATGATGTGTATTTGTATAGGAAATGTAATGCAAGCCGAGAAAATGCAATTTGGAAATCCCCCAAGTCCTCCCACCCCCACATGTCGACACTAGTTTTTTTTTGTGGAGGGGAGCATGTGTCAATTGTCTGTCATTTTGTCGACAAAAAAGTCCCGTCCCTAACTTACATTAGGCTGATGTTTGGGTCAAAAGTTACACGGTGTCCCTTTAAAGAGTCAAAAACGTACCTTTAAGTTAACAAGTCACAGAGCCCCACTTTAACATTTAGCATGCTAACTGTAGCTGCAGGGTTTTCTCTGAGGATTGCACAGTCACAGAGCCCCACTTTAACATTTAGCATGCTAACTGTAGCTGCAGGGTTTTCTCTGAGGATTGCACAGTCTGATCTTGGGCTGGACTTCCCGGACGTCCACTTCTGGGATGATTGGCAGCCGTTTCAAATGTTTTCCGCGTCTCAGTGACTAATGATGGACTAAAAATAGTTTGGGATGCTTTCTAACCTTTATATTGATATTGAGCAGCTGTTGCTTCTTGCAGAAACATTGCTGATGTCTTCCCTGCTTGACACTGTGTAAACACATAACTGTCTGCAAGTAGCAGCGATCTTCACCTTTGTTTTTGTGAAATAGATAATAATACAGACTGTTCTTCCAAAGTTGTATTTAACTGGTTTCCAAACTGCTCATCCAACAGACACACAACCCGACAACAGACATAAACGGCACACCCTTTAGAAACACAACTCTCACGCGCAAACACACACAACAGTAACGTGTAATCACTATCAGCTCCTGAGCTCGTATCTTCAGCCAGGCATACGGACTGTGCTGCAGATGCCCTCCAGCAGGGAGGGTTGGGGGAGTTTGTGTTACTCCATTGTTTGCCTTCAAAGCCAGGGAAAGGGCTCGAGCACGTCTGACACTATTTGATGTGATCTGTTTGAACAAGAACAATCTTGGCACAGGCTTGTTTGCACAGAGTAATCCACCATAATCCCGGAGCAAGACCTCGGTCTTTCCTCCACTCGAGCCTGGTGTCTGGCCCGTGAAATAGTGCCCGACACCGGCGACACAAACAAGCAACCATCTGCTGAATGTGTTCACAAGCAGCTGATGCTCACATCAACTTTCTACACACCATCTGCGCGTGATGCAGCCGCACACGGACGGGAAAACTAAAGGAGAAAAGCGAGGATGATGGCACCAGATTAAAAACTTTACCCTTAACTTTCATCTCCTACCTCCCATTGGACGAGTTCCCGACGTTCCTGTTGTCCTGTTCGGCCTCGAAAACAAGCCGAGCGACGGTTCTGGAGGTGATGTTAAAATCCACTTTCTCACAGGAACACATCAACATTGTCAGATGGAGGAGAAGCATCCACCGGCAGCAGCTAGCAGTTTGCCCGGAGCTGCTAACGTCCCCCCCTCCGGTTCCCCTGAAGGCCGACGGCGCACAAAAATATGACTAGCAGGCTTTCATTTCCAGCAGAGAAAGAGCCACCCCGACGTTTCCCATTCTCACTTTAAAACATCCCATTAAAAACACAGACACGAAACTGAAGTTTAAGATGACGACCAAAGCTAGCTTAGCATTAAAAGGCGAACTAACTCGGTTTAAAGGGCAGACAAACGCGCTTTTTGTCGAAAAGTGGAAAGGACCGAAGTCAGTTAGTCGGCAGGTTGATTTCATGGGGGGGGGGGGGGACGAATCCCACCTCATAACTCATAACTTTTCCACTGGCTTAATTTTAATGAAGCACTAACACAAAACACGTATAGGTTGGAAGTTAATAATATACGAATAAAAGTTCTTTTAGGTTTAAGAAGATACAAACAAAATTATTGAAAACAGAACGAGCACCCCTCTGTTAAACTTTGTGGTACAGTCCTGGAAAATAACTGTGCTGAAGATGTGGCGAGAGGAAGAGGAGCTGTGTATCACACAAAATCCACCTTCAACAGGTCTGAATCGCTCTCCGATCCATTAAGATTTCATGAGACACTATTAAAACTCTGCCTGCCCATATTCAAAAGCTGTATGAAAGCAAAGACTCCGGCTTTCCGTAAGCAAAGAACCTTTTAAAAAATAATATCCCATTAAGCTCCAGTGACAAGCGGCCCAAGGTCATCCTGAGCAGAAATACAGAAAAAAAGATAATAGGGAAGATTTTGCTGAATTTCTGAGTTTATTTAAAGGGAGATTTTTGAGCAAGAATTGATTTAATTCTATGAATTTGATTTAAATAAACCTTGCGCCCTCTTGTGGCCAATAAGGGTGGGTGCAATCATTTATTTTCATCCTTGACCTCTCTCCAACCCGGCAAAGAATACAGTCTCCACTCTGGAAATAGGCTACTGGTGTTTATTTAGCAAATAAAAAGATACAAACAACATAAAACCATTTTATTTAACAGCTGAACATCATGGCTTTATAAAACAGACCTACAAGCGTACCTCGTTTTTACTTGCTTTGGATTTTAGACATAGTTTAAAGTTTAAAATCCACTTTTCTCAGCACACTCTGTGCTGAATTGCATCCCTGAATAAATTTTAATCTCTTTTATCGTTTCTGTTGACAGCTTTATGGGTGGGATCTTGTTTCCTGTCAATCAGCAGCTGCAAAGGCTCATTAAAGACACACAACAAAACTTTTAGACCTTAATAATATGTGTTTCTGACTTGTTTTGATGACAGACAAACATTCGTTGTGCGCATTTTGGAACTGTCACTGGCCAGCGGCAACGTCCCGGGGCTCAGAGCACCAGTATGGAGTTTCCCATCCGGGACGCGTCTATGACGTTGCAGCTGACTATTGGTTGCAGCACCGCATCACTTACTAGCAACCGGATATGAACCAGATATGAACACAGCGGGTGTTTTGAACTCGCATCATGTCGTATTCAGTAAAGAAACACAAGGAAACATAAGTGGAGGAAGAGAGGAAAAGAAAGAGAGGAAGGGACAGAACGATAGTCAAGATAAGACTGTCTGTTACTGGCTGGAGAGAATCAGTACAGGTACGATGAAGATGGATGCTAGTTTAGCCGCCGATAGGGGGTCACTGAGAAAACTGCTAAAAGTTCTGTTGTGTGTCTTTCAACAAGGGATGCACGATATTGGAATTTTGGCCAATATCGGATATGCTGATATTTTTAAACTCATGTGGCCGATATCGATACCAATACTAAAACTGACAAAAAAACAAGCAGTCATTGCAAATTGCAGTTTTGTCATCCGTTTCTGACACTTTGAAAAGCAGGGGTGGGAAAAAATATCGATACACTGAAATATCGCAATATTTTCATATGCTGATATCATATTGACATTGAAAAACAGAACATATATCTATTTTACTAACGAAATCTTGCAATATTTCATTGTTCCGTTACGAAATCTCGCGAGAATTCACAAAAATTTCATGATAATTTTCTTATGCTGATATCATATTGACGTTTAAAAACGCAATATCGATCTATTTTAAAGGTGCATTGCACAAGTTTAAATGTTAAATACTATCTTTTCTTTCCTCCACATGCTCTAACAGCTGCCTGAATGAATGAGCTGATCTTTCTTCACTGCGGTGGTCTCTGATACTGTTTCTGAATGCTCAATGTGAAATATTCCGGTACGAAGCCTCAAGGGGGCGCTTGTGGGGGAGACGAGCTGTACGTACTCGTTCGTCTGGCTGCACCTGCACCGGTGTCGTGCACCGCAGCTCTGCGCATGTTGAGACAACACTGCTGCTGCTAAAAGATGGGGAACAGGTGCCTCTCAAACCCCGACTCAGACTCCAGTAAGATGAAGAAGAAAAGTTTTGTCTTGTGAGACGAAGAGAACCAAACTGGAGTCTGGCAGAGGGCCTTTTTTCGGCACAACACCGGTGGGACCAGAGTAAGACGGGAGTTAACAACCAAGCAGCTTTTTTTCTTTCTCTTTTTTAATTGGAGGAAGCTCTGACCCAGTCTGGGAATAATACGGACCTACAGTTGGCTTTCTTCTCACTAACAAGGTAAATGTGATGTATGACAGAAATAAGTATGCAGAATATTGCAATGCTAAATGTTTAGCATGCAAATGTAGCAGTATGACAGACATGTGATTTCCCGGGGAAGAGATACACTCTGGCCACTTGTTTCATTTCGTTGATGCAGTAATTTTATAACGTAATCGTGGTCTCAGCCTGTAAATTTAGATATCTGAACCACAAGCCAGCGTTAGCCTGTTGTTAGCGTTAGCATACAGTCCGTCAGTTTACTCAACGATCAGACCGTAAACAACTTGCAGATTTGTAACTTTATTACTTCAGTAGACATCGTGTCTCTAACTCTGGGCTCAGACTGAGTGTAATGTGGTTAAATTAGAGACCAACGCAGTCCAAGCAGCTCATACGTGTGCGCGACATTAGCATTACTTCCACTTGACACCAAAGGAGGCAAACTTCTATTTTACTAACGAAATCTTGCAATATGTCATTGTTCTGTTACAAAATCTCGCGAGAATTCAAAAAAATTTTTGATAATTTTCTTATGCTGATATATTGACATTTAAAAACATGGTATCGATCTATTTTATGAACGAAATCTCGCGATATTTCATTGTTATTTTCAATTCAATTCAACTTTTATATGTATCGTGTCCATTCACGAAACTTTTGTGATAATTTTCATATGCTGACATATTGACATTTAAAAACATGGTATCTATCTATTTTACTAACGAAATCTTGCAATATTTCATTGTTCTGTCACGAAGTCATCGCGAGAATTCACAATTTTCTTTTGATAATTGTCATATGCTGATATCATATTGACATTTAAAAACATGGTATCTATCTATTTTACTAACGAAATCTTGCAATATTTCATTGTTCTGTTACAGAATCTCGCGAGAATTCACAAAAAGGAGATTTTAAAGGAAAAAATATCGTGAGATTTTGTAACTAAATTAGATTGATACCACGTTTTTAAATATCGATTTGATATTGGCATATGAAAATATTGTTATATTTCAGTGGATCGATATTCATTCCCACCACTATTTTTCATGTGTCGGTGGATAACAAAACTGCTATTTGCAATGACTGCTTATCTTTTTTCAGCTTTAATATTGGTATCGATATCGGTTATCGGCCACATGAGTTTCAATATCTCAGCATTTCGGACATCGGTCAAAATTCCAATATCGTGCATCCCTACAAACTGATACTAGAAGGTGGACCTGATAAAGGGCTGGTGAGTGTATTAGACATGTAAATTATAAGGAATTCATTGTTTATCACCAAGTTGATTGAAAAAGACTTTATCCTTTAATGTTCAGCTGTTAAATCTAAAATCCCTTCTTGAAGACTTTCAGAGCAGTTATTATCACCTTCTACACCTTCCTGCTGTTTCCATAGCTTCTATATCTCTTTAGAATATGTCTTAAATACTGCAAATGCTGAGAGTTATGGGTGTATGAGACAGGCGGGCGCCTCACCTCCGCCTCCGTGCAGCAGCATCACTTCATGCGGTTTCATGGGCTGAAACCAGCAGATTAGATGTCTTCTCCTTTGGGACAGAAGCAGGAAGCTGAGCCGAGGAGAGGTCACCTTGTCTGCAGCTGAGAATGAAATATGCTTTAATATCAGTCAGATGATGCACAGATATGTTAGAATGGTACTTGTAGAGGCCGGTCTTCAGTTTTTATTTATGTTAATTTGGAGGAGGCATTTTTGTTTTGTTGTTGTACTTATTTTTGTTCCTTCTTTCATCTTCTGACTGAATATTCAGCACTGAGAAAATGCTGCGTGCATTTCTTTATGTTTGTTTTGTCTGAGCAGCTTTAGTCTGAACTCTCTCAGACAAGCATCTGTCATCTCTAGTCCTCAGGACCAGGTCTTCAGGATCCCTGAAGGACTTTCCAAAGTTCTTCTGATGTTTCAGCTTTTTGTTCTGTTTTATGTCCAGATGATCCCAGACTGCTTCATCAATGTGTGGGAGGTCCAGGTTCTGGGGAGGATCCGTAGACCTGTAGAGGTCCAGGTTCTGCTCCGTGCTGGGATCTGGTCTCCTGTCAGACTCTCTGGTCTCTGCTGGTTTTCTAAACTCAACATTGAAGAAGTAAAAGTTCTTCCTGAGTTAAATAAAGACCTGGATCGTTGCTGCAGCAGCTTCATATGTGAGCTACTAAGGAGGCACGGTATTGGAATTTTGGCCAATATCCTATATGCTGATATTTTTAAACTCATGTGGCCGATAACCGATATCGATACCAATACTAAAACTGGAAAAAAAAATAGTTTTTTTTAGCAGTTTTGTTATCCGTTTCTGACACTTTGAAAAATAGGGGCAGGAAAAAATATTGATACACTGAAATATTGCGGTATTTTCAAATGCCGATATCAAATCGATATTAAAAAACGTGGTATCGATCTATGTTACTAAGAAAATCTTGCGAGATTTCATCGTTCTATTACAAATAGGGCTGCCCCCGACGCGTCGATGAGTTGACGTAATCGATTCAGTAAATACGTCGATTTATACAAACGTACATCGATGCATCAGAAAAACGGCAACCAAAAGAAGTTGAATGCTCTTATTTCGAAGGGAAACCGGAAACAGCGTTGTCGTGATTAGCAGAGATGGCAATGTACTTAGAGAGTGAAACTGAGCGCGTGCACAATTCAGAATCCGATAGAACAGCATCAACAAGTGCACGTAACCACCACGTCCACGAGCACTGACTTCAAAGGTGTGGGATTATTAACCACGGAACCACATACCATCGTACTCTGCAGCTCTGCAGAATGAAAACATGGTTTCACAGCAGCACGACTGCAGTGAACGAGCACTGAAGCGTGAACTCCCAGCAGCGCTTTTTGCTGCTCCTTAAGTAGTTTAATTTTCTTCTAAACACATGGTTCAAACATGAACACGGAACGTGTTTATGATGGTGTGATTAGTCACCATCACACACTTCTTATACTTCTCAATCAGCAGCAGCTTCATCACTAGGTTGAAAGTACCGCAACTCACGTTAACAATGAGCATCATTTAAAGCTTCTTACCTCCGGATACGGATGAAAGCGTATCCGTATTTACCGTAGAGTATGAACGGAGCTTTACCGTGATTCTGCCTTTTACATCCTCACGTTTGCTTCCATGACTGACGTTATGCAGAAAGGACTGAACTAATGCTGCACGCCGTTATGCTGCTGCTCATGTCAACTCGCTGACATTTGAGTGTGATCATAATGATGATTAGCAAAGATAAAAGAAACTGTACATATCCTAGACAGTTGATCTTTATTTCTAAAACAAACACTGAGATTCGATAAGTTCAGCTAAGTTAGCTGCATATACAGTGACAGGGACATTTTTATATTATATTATGCTCATGTGCATTGTCTCTTTTTTTCAGGAAAAATAAGAAAATAAGTATGGAGGAATTTTTCCCTAAAAGAAACACAGCACCACCATGCACCCCCAAGACGTCAGAAGAGCTGAGGGACAGCATCTTGAAAATAATAATAGTGACACCCATTGCAGTTGTGAAGGGAAAAGGCTTCTGTGAAACTCAGTTGAATCATGGTATGGGAGGTGCTCTGGGGTAGCAGCCGTTCTGGCAGCCATGTTGGTTTCCACAGGAGATTCAGGAATTTCTCAATATGCTTGAATGAGTCAAAATAACCCCGGGGCATGTTTTATGGGGATGAAATGACATATTAACATAATAAAAAGCTCAAAAAAGTTAATTTTGCATGTAACCCCCCCCCCCCTTTAACCGATCTGTCCGCTGTTTCTGAAGTGTATAAAAAAAACCTTCTTCTCCTTCTTCAAAAACGTCTTTTTTATTGACTTTAAAAGTTCTTTACACTAGGGGTGGGAAAAATATTAATACACTGAAATATAGCAATATTTTCATATGCTGATATCATATTGAGATTTAAAAACGCGGTATCGATTTATTTTACTAATGAAATTTTGTGATATTTCATCGTTCTGTTACGAAATCTCAGGAGAATTCACAAAATTTTGTGATATTTTCATATGCTGATATATTGACATTTAAAAACGCAGTTTCCATCTAGTTTACTAACGAAATCTCACAATATCTCATTGTTCTGTTACGAAATCTCGCAGGAATTCACGAAATATTGTGAGATTTTGTAACAGAATAATGAAATATTGCGAGATTTTGTAAGTACAATAGATCGATGCCTCAATTTTAAATATCGATTGGATATCTGAATATGAAAATATTGTGATATTTTAGCGTATCAATATTGGAAGAGTTATTTTCCAAAAACAGTTGACTCCGTTTTTTGTCTCCGTTTTTTTTCGTGGTTAACTGCTTCTGCAAATAAACTCTTCATTTACGTTTTGAATATTTGCACCAAAACACACTGACATGAAGTAAAGGATCTTAATGATGTTAAATGGAGATAGGAGGTTTGTACCCGACAGCGACGAAGAGCAATTAACTTCATTTTTTAAAAATGGTGGTAAACTGTTTTTGCAAAAGAACCCACCACTATTTTTTAAAGTGTCGGAAACCGATAACAAAACTGCTCTTTGCAATCCACTGCTTATTTTTTTCAGCTTTAATATCGGAATCCATATCGATTATCGGCCACATGAGTTTTAAAATATCGGATATTGGCCAAAATTCCAAAAGTATGCATCCCAAGAGCAAATACAAGATCAGCAGCCGATGTAAGAGAATGAAGACAGAAAAGTGAGGCAGAAAGCAGAGATTTCAGCCCTGATGGAGGTTCTCGCCGCACATTCAGCATTTACGTACATGTCCTCTTGTTTGTGTGTGGGGGTGTTCTGCTGTACCTGTCCGTCGTATCCAGAGCCAGCAGCCGGTCAGACGGATGGCAGAGCACCACCGTGACTTGGCAGTTTAAACGTTTCCGCTGGTTTGGGGGGATGTGGCGTCCCCTCAGTCTCCTGCAATCAGCCCCTCCAGGCGAGGACCGTGCATCCCGGGAAGGAGCTGCTTGGCTCCGGGTTGCAGGACTTGTGCAGCTCAGCGCCTCCGGCTGCTGAATCGGACGACTGGAAACTCGATCTGAGCTAAAAATAAAGACGCACAGCAGAGTGGTGAGGGAGGGGGGGCAACGGCTCTGTTTGTGTGTGTTGGGTCACACACGTATGCACATGAACACAAGGTTTATCAGATGTCAACATTTCCTTGAAGCCCCCCCCCCCCGGGGAACCTCCACTGGTGTCTTGTGTACATTTCATGATTACTCTGGTTTTTATTGTCACTTGTGGGCTGGCGCAAGGTTGACGGGCAGGGACCCTTATCAGGAGCTCAGCCAGTCACCTGGTTGCATCACATGACCTCATCCGTGACCTCCAGAGCACACAAACACACGTCCACGCCAACGCATTTTAAAAAACATTCATACGACTTGTCTAATCGGAGCCCACCCACCCCGACGTGTCCCCTCATCACATCCATCATGTGGACGTCAACCGTGATGGTGTTTTGTCAGCAAGCACGTCAGGACCTTCAGTCAGCCTTAACTTCGCTGCCCTTGTTTTCCTGACTGTCCTGACACCGATAAGAGCCGACACACACGTGTGTGACATCTCGTTTGTTTCGTTGAATCCACTGAGATTGTTATTAGGAATGCACGATATAATCGACCCCCTATCGCTATCGGCCTATATCAGCCTTAAAACTGAGTATCTGACATCGGCCACCCCACCGATATTTAACCGATCTGGGGACTAGGGGTTTAAATGGTCATTTTTTTTTACCGTTATATTTCACTTTTAAAGCAGGTTACCTGCCTTGTTTGATATCATTTTTTTCAGCACAAACTCATCAGTGTCATTTTAGTTATTTTTTCATCTTGACAGACTGTATTAACACAGTTGGCCTAAAATCAAAAAAAAAAAAAAAACGTAAAATCTGAGTAGAAAAAAGATTTTTCATTGTGAAAACCACAAACTTGTTTCATGAACCATTTTTATAACTTAGAATGTAAATAGTTAGTTTTTAAAATATTTGGAAAAATTGGCCATCAAAAGACATATAAAAAAACAATTTACATCAAAATGCAGCAAAGTCTTAGGGTTTTTTCCCCCAACTATTTACAAAACAACGAAATCTGACGAGAATTCACAAAAATTTTATCATATTGACATTTAAAAACTATCTCGTGATATTTCACCATTTTTTTATGAAATCTTGTGGGAATTCACAAAATATCGTGAGATTTTGTAACAGAACAATGAAATCGTGTGAGATTTTGTATGTGAAATAGATTGATGCCACGTTTTTAGATATTGATTTGATATTGACGTATGAAAATATCACAATATTTCAGTGTATCAATATTTTTTTCCACCGCTATTTCTCAATGTGTCGGAAATGGATAACAAAACTGCTATTTGCAATGACTGCTTATCTTTTTAAGCTTTAATATCGGTATCGATATTGGTTATCGGCCACATGAGTTTTAAAATATTGGCATATCGGATATCGCCCAAAATTCCAATATCGTCCCTCCCTGATTGTTAAATGTGTCATTCTTTTTTGTGCTCCACAATTTGGTCCAAACGCAGGATCCAGAGCTGGACAGATGATCTGTGATTGGAAATATGACGCAGTGACCAAGCTGACCGTATTCTCCCTCTACAGCCAGAATACCATCAAACCAGTCAGTCTGGAGGAATTTCATCAGTTTAATCCACAACCATCATGATGGAACCACATGAACCAGGATTCCTGTGGAACCTTCATCAGCTCTACAATCCAGACAGACTTCACCTCAGACTTTACTGAGCTGCACATGAACCTGCTCCAGAGTTCAACAGTCCACCTCTCTGGACTTGGAAGCATCTGGGATGGACCATCACACAGAGGAGACCTGGACTGTGGAGAAATGAGAAATGAGAAATTAATTAATTATAAACGCAGAATGACAAGTGTATCAAACTCGACCTTTTTCATCACTCAATGGTAAAAACACTGTTGAGGAAGAAACTCAGGTAAAATGTTTTAGAAAAAATTAACATGATCCTTTATAAAATATATACAATATATATTTTATATACCACATTTTATACAAAAATACCTGTATATGCATATTGGTATTACTTCCTCCTAAAAGCATAGGGGTATTTAGGTGTTTTTTTAAATTATTAATTGTTTTTGTTTATTATTATTATTATTATTATCATTTTATTGTTGATTGTCTTTTATCTATCTATCTACAGTTGTGTGGGAAAATATTTGCTCACTTTTTTTTTTTTGCATGTTAGTCACACGTACATGCTTCAGGTCATCAAACAAATTTAAATATTAGACAAAGATAACACATTTAATCACAAAATGCAGTGGGGGGGGGGGGGGGGGGGGGGTCCAAACCTGCATGGCCCTGCCTGAAAAGGTGAAAACAATAAGATAACTGTGGTTTATTGCATCTTTGGAAAGCTGAGTTAAATTTCTCTAGCCACACCCAGGCCTGATTACTGCCACACCTGTTATTAATCTAGGAATCCCTTAAATAGGACCTGCCTGACAAAGTGAAGTAGACCAAAAGATCCTCCAAAGCTAGACATCATGCTGCCATCCAAAGAAATTCAGGAACAAATGAGAAACAAAGTCATTGAGATCTATCAGTCTGGAAAAGGTTCCAAAGCCATTTCTAAAGCTTTGGGACTCCAGAGAACCACAGTGAGAACCATTATCCACAAATGGTGAAAACATGGAACAGGGATGAACCTTCCCAGGAGGGGCCGGCCGACCAAAATGACCCCAAGAGCACAGCGACGACTCATCCAAGAGGTCACAAAAGACCCCAGAACAACATCCAAGAACTGCAGGCCTCACTTGCCTCAATGAAGGTCAGAGTTCATGACTCCCCCATCAGAAAGAGACTGGGGGCAAAAATGGCTGCATGGCAGAGTTCCAAGACCAAAACCACTGCTGAGCAAAAAGAACATAAAGGCTCGTCTCAGTTTAGCCAGAAAGCATCTTGATGATCCCCAAGACTTTTGGGAAAATACTCTGTGGACTGACGAGACAAAAGTGGAACTTTCTGGAAGGTGTAGGTCCCATTACATCTGGCGTAAAAGTAACACGGCATTTCAGAAAAGGAACATCATAGCAACAGTAAAACATGGTGGTGGTAGTGTGATGGTCTGGGACTGTTTTGCTGCTTCAGGACCTGGAAGACTTGCTGTGGTAAATGGAACCATGAATTCTGCTTCTACCAAAAAATCCTGAAGGAGAACGTCCGGCCATCTGTTGGTGACCTCAAGCTGAAGCGCACTTGGGTTCTGCAGCAGAACAACGATCCAGAACACACCAGCAAGTCCACCTCTGAATGGCTTAAGAACAACAACATGAAGACTTTGGAGTGGCCTAGTCAAAGCCCCCACCTGAATCCCATTGAGAGGCTGTGGCATGACCTTAAAAAGGCGGTTCATGCTGGAAAAGCCTCCAATGTGGCTGAATTACAACAATTCTGCAAAGATGAGTGGAACAAAATTCCTCCACAGCGCTGAAGAAGACTCACTGCCAGTTATCACAAACGCTTGATGCAGTTGTTGCTGCTAAGGTGGAACAACCAGTTATTAGGCTTAGGGGGAGATCACTTTTTCAGTTTTTTAGGTTTGGATTTTTCCCCCCTAAGAAAATCTTCATTTAAAAACTGCATTTTGTGTTTATTTGTGTTATCTTTGTCTAAAATTCAAATTTGTTTGATGTGAAATATTTAAGTATGACAACAAGAAAAAACTTTGACTCTCTGATAAATAAAATGACTGAATAAATAAACAAAGGTCCCGTTTGACCTTGGAATCATAGATGAAACTGAGAATAATTAGAGCAACTAAAAGTCAGCGTGAGTCATCTGAGGCAGCTGGAAGGCTAACCTGTCCGGGGAGGAAACACAACATCATCTCTACCGAGGTGTCCTTGAGGAAAGCATTGAACCCTTGCCAGCCTCGGGGACAACCGTGACCTCTGACCTGCAGAGACGAGCTGCAGACACAAACTGCATTCAGAGGCAACAATCAAAGCTCACCATGCTGGATTAAAGACGACCGCAACTCCAGACGCACATTTGATTAACAAAACATGGCTTTGCATGCAGACCTGCTTTTCCTTCTGGTAAAGGAACATAAACACATGCAGTATAAGCTAAGATCAAATACAGTTAAAACACATCAGCTTTATTAAAACTTCTTAAAGTAAAGCAGCATTATTATAGATGGTTTCCCTCCCTTGGCGCAACTCTGCCCGTTCATAAATCAGGATCTGTGGCTGGACGGTCACGCTGTTGTTATGGATCACATCTCATCATCTCGGGTTTCCAGCCGGCTCTCAACACTCACAACGTCCAACTCTCCTGGAATCACACGCTCTAAATTTAGATGCCTTAAAGTCAGATCGGACTGCAGCAGACTTACAGTAAAGCCACTGCTGAGAAAGTGGGAGCTGGAAGATTTTAGGGAATCCTCTGAACTCTGAGGCGTTCCAGTTCCTGTGAAGATCACAGACGGGATTTGTTGGTCATGAAAAAGCTGGAATCAGCCAGAAAGCGACAGGTGTTATGGAAGTAATGTGACCTCGATCAGCTGGAACGTGTCTGTTTGGGGACGATCGGTATTTTCTTCAGCTGCTGCCAGAACATTACCCCTGCAGAAATGATGCACCGCTTCTCTTTTATAGTAGTTTTCAGCCTTCTCGGTAAGTCTGATGACAACGAAGTTAAGGCGTCCTTAAGGTTTGAGAAACTGGATGTTGGTGGAAGAAATTATTAGTGAACTCTTTGCTTTTATTGTCCTTTAATCTGAGATCAGAAACAATAAACTTAAATAACTGAGGAAGTTGTGCTTTAACGTGTTCACTAAATAAACCACATTAAAAACTCATACAATGGAGCTGAAATTTTAAAATAGTTTTTTTTTTTTTAAACTGCCAGTTTGATTTTCTAAGACATCAGTTCAGTTTTTTCTGCTTGGTTCATATTTTCTGGCCTTTGAATCGTGTTGGTATAATTTGAGACCCCAACCATGTCCCGGTCCCACTCCCACCGTTAAGGCATTACAGTAGGCTACATGAGTTCAGATGGGCTTTGAGGCCAGGCCTGTTGCAGGGCTGGTGCAGAACTCGCTCCTCAGGAGTTTTAATTTGAACTAAAATGCTGTGCTGATCTATCCCTCATTTTACTGATATCTTTTGCCTCTACACCCTAAAAACAGAATGGTAGAATTTGACCAATCTGATTGGTACAGTAGTTATGTGTCCAACTAACCAAGACTATTAACAAATATTTTGGTCAAAGTGACCAGTATTGGTTACTTTGACCAAAAACTTGGTTAACCTATCCAATATTATGGATAAAACAACCAAAAAATTGGTTGGACACATAACTAGTAACTAGATTGGCTGAATTCAACCAATCTGTTCTTAAGAGTATAACAGGAGCCGAACTTTGTTGTAATATTTTAAAGTGTTTTTGATCAGCAGATCTCCCTTTCTGAAGGCCCTCATTTCCAGTCCAGTCCTGGTACCTGACCAGTTCAGGACCTTAACTCTGACCTATTAATCCTTCTGGCAGAAAAATGACTCCAAACAGAAGGGATGTAGCACACTTGTGTAGACACGTGATCGACAACTTAGCAATTAAACAATTGTAAGCTAAATTTTTTGGCTCTTTGTTACCAGCGGCCTGTCACTAAGAACCAGTTTAAACTGGATCTTCAGGCTTTTTGTTACCAGCAGCCTGTCACTAAGAACCAGTTTAAACTGGATCTTTAGACTCTTTGTTACCAGCAGCCTGTCACTAAGAACCAGTTTAAACTGGATCTTTAGACTCTTTGTTACCAGCGGCCTGTCACTTAGAACCAGTATAAACCGGATCTTCAGGCTTTTTGTTACCAGCAGCCTGTCACTACGAACCAGTTTAAACTGGATCTTTAGCTCTTTGTTACCAGCAGCCTGTCACAAAGAACCGGTTTAAACTGGATCTTTAGGCTCTTTGTTTCCAGCAGCCTGTCACTAAAAACTGGTTTTAACTGGATCTTCAGGCTCTTTGTTACCAGCAGCCTATCACAAAGAACCAGTTTAAAGACACACAACGTAACTTTTAGACCTTAAAAATCTGTGTTTCTGACTCGTTTTGATGTCACACCAACATTCATTATGCGCATTTTCGAGCTGTCAGTGCCCAGAGGCGTCCCGGGGCTCAGAAACAGCACTATGTAAGATTCCCATCCGGGACGCGACCGTGACGTTGCAGCCAACTATTGGCTGCAGCACCGCGTCACTCACTAGCAACCGGATGTAAACCAGGTATCAACGTCGCGGCTGTTTTGAATGCGCATCATGTCGAATTCGGTAAAGAAACGCAAGGAAACATCACCGGAGGAAGAGAGGAAAAGAAACAGAGGAAGGGACAGAACAAGAGTCAAGATAAGACTGTCTTTTACTGGCTGGAGTGAGCTTACAGTACAGGTACGAACAAGATGGATGCTAGCTTAGCCGCCGATAGGGGGCGCGTCACTGAGAAAACTGCTGAAAGTTCCGTTGTGTGTCTTTAAACTGGATCTTCAGGCTTTTTGTTACCAGCAGCCTGTCACTAAGAACCAGTTTAAACTGGATCTTTAGCTCTTTGTTTCCTGCAGCCTGTCACAAAGAACCGGTTTAAACTGGATCTTTAGGCTCTTTGTTACCAGCAGCCTGTCACTAAGAACCGGTTTACACTGGATCTTTAGGCTCTTTGTTACCAGCAGCCTGTCACTAAGAAGCAGTATAAACTGGATCTTCAGGCTCTTTGTTACCAGCAGCCTGTCACTAAGAACCAGTTTAAACTGGATCTTCAGGCTTTTTGTTACCAGCAGCCTATCACTAAGTACCAGTATAAACTGGATCTTCAGGCTTTTTGTTACCAGCAGCCTATCACTAAGAACCAGTTTAAACTGGATCTTCAGGCTTTTTGTTACCAGCAGCCTATCACTAAGAACCAGTTTAAACTGGATCTTCAGGCTTTTTGTTACCAGCAGCCTGTCACTAAGAACCAGTTTAAACTGGATCTTCAGGCTTTTTGTTACCAGCAGCCTGTCACTAAGAACCAGTTTAAACTGGATCTTCAGGCTTTTTGTTACCAGCAGCCTGTCACTAAGAACCAGTTTAAACTGGATCTTCAGGCTTTTTGTTACCAGCAGCCTATCACTAAGAACCAGTTTAAACTGGATCTTCAGGCTTTTTGTTACCAGCAGCCTGTCACTAAGAACCAGTTTAAACTGGATCTTCAGGCTTTTTGTTACCAGCAGCCTATCACTAAGAACCAGTTTAAACTGGATCTTCAGGCTTTTGTTACCAGCAGCCTGTCACTAAGAACCAGTTTAAACTGGATCTTCAGGCTTTTTGTTACCAGCAGCCTGTCACTAAGAACCAGTTTAAACTGGATCTTCAGGCTTTTTGTTACCAGCAGCCTGTCACTAAGAACCAGTTTAAACTGGATCTTCAGGCTTTTTGTTACCAGCAGCCTATCACTAAGAACCAGTTTAAACTGGATCTTTAGGCTTTTTGTTTCCAGCAGCCTGTCACTAAGAACCAGTTTAAACTGGATCTTCAGGCTTTTTGTTACCAGCAGCCTGTCACTAAAAACCAGTTTAAACTGGATCTTCAGGCTTTTTGTTACCAGCAGCCTATCACTAAGAACCAGTTTAAACTGGATCTTTAGGCTCTTTGTTACCAGCAGCCTGTCACTAAGAACCAGTATAAACTGGATCTTCAGGCTTTTTGTTACCAGCAGCCTGTCACTAAGAACCAGTTTAAACTGGATCTTTAGGCTCTTTGTTTCCAGCAGCCTGTCACTAAGAACCAGTATAAACTGGATCTTCAGGCTTTTTTGTTATCAGCGGCCTGTCACTAAGAACCAGTATAAACTGGATCTTCAGGCTTTTTGTTCAGCAGCCTATCACTAAGAACCAGTTTAAACTGGATCTTTAGGCTCTTTGTTTCCAGCAGCCTGTCACTAAGAACCAGTATAAACTGGATCTTCAGGCTTTTGTTACCAGCAGCCTGTCACTAAGAACCAGTTTAAACTGGATCTTCAGGCTTTTTGTTACCAGCAGCCTGTCACTAAGAACCAGTTTAAACTGGATCTTTAGGCTCTTTGTTTCCAGCAGCCTGTCACTAAGAACCAGTTTAAACTGGATCTTCAGGCTTTTTGTTACCAGCAGCCTGTCACTAAGAACCAGTATAAACTGGATCTTCAGGCTTTTTGTTACCAGCAGCCTATCACTAAGAACCAGTTTAAACTGGATCTTTAGGCTCTTTGTTCCAGCAGCCTGTCACTAAGAACCAGTTTAAACTGGATCTTCAGGCTTTTGTTACCAGCAGCCTATCACTAAGAACCAGTTTAAACTGGATCTTTAGGCTCTTTGTTTCCAGCAGCCTGTCACTAAGAACCAGTATAAACTGGATCTTCAGGCTTTTTGTTACCAGCAGCCTATCACTAAGAACCAGTTTAAACTGGATCTTCAGGCTTTTGTTACCAGCTGCCTATCACTAAGAACCAGTTTAAACTGGATCTTCAGGCTTTTGTTACCAGCAGCCTGTCACTAAGAACCAGTTTAAACTGGATCTTCAGGCTTTTTGTTACCAGCAGCCTATCACTAAGAACCAGTTTAAACTGGATCTTTAGGCTCTTTGTTTCCAGCAGCCTGTCACTAAGAACCAGTATAAACTGGATCTTCAGGCTTTTTGTTACCAGCAGCCTGTCACTAAGAACCAGTTTAAACTGGATCTTCAGGCTTTTTGTTACCAGCAGCCTATCACTAAGAACCAGTATAAACTGGATCTTCAGGCTTTTTGTTACCAGCAGCCTGTCACTAAGAACCAGTTTAAACTGGATCTTTAGGCTCTTTGTTTCCAGCAGCCTGTCACTAAGAACCAGTATAAACTGGATCTTCAGGCTTTTTGTTACCAGCAGCCTGTCACTAAGAACCAGTTTAAACTGGATCTTCAGGCTTTTTGTTACCAGCAGCCTATCACTAAGAACCAGTTTAAACTGGATCTTCAGGCTTTTTGTTACCAGCAGCCTATCACTAAGAACCAGTATAAACTGGATCTTCAGGCTTTTTGTTACCAGCAGCCTGTCACTAAGAACCAGTTTAAACTGGATCTTTAGGCTCTTTGTTTCCAGCAGCCTGTCACTAAGAACCAGTTTAAACTGGATCTTCAGGCTTTTTGTTACCAGCAGCCTGTCACTAAGAACCAGTTTAAACTGGATCTTCAGGCTTTTGTTACCAGCAGCCTATCACTAAGAACCAGTATAAACTGGATCTTCAGGCTTTTTGTTACCAGCAGCCTGTCACTAAGAACCAGTATAAACTGGATCTTCAGGCTTTTTGTTACCAGCAGCCTGTCACTAAGAACCAGTTTAAACTGGATCTTCAGGCTTTTTGTTATCAGCGGCCTGTCACTAAGAACCAGTATAAACTGGATCTTCAGGCTTTTTGTTACCAGCAGCCTATCACTAAGAACCAGTTTAAACTGGATCTTCAGGCTTTTTGTTATCAGCGGCCTGTCACACAAATACAGTGTTCCCTTTTCTGAAGAAACAAGCAAAAATCAGTCAAAGTCTGCCAGAAAACAGGATTTCAGCAGAACAAGGTGAATCTGAAAAATCAAGTCTAGCAAAGATCTGAACCTTCAGCTGATGATCAACTGTTGGCTGAAGCCTCATCAGGAATGGTCTCCATGGAAACGTGGGAGTCAGGAAGCCAGAAAAGGCTGACGTATGTCGCATGACCTGGACTGAAGATCAGTGGAAATGGGTCAGATGGAGGGACGGATTCTCTCTAGAACCTGGACCCTCAACGGGTCTGACGGGTCGATAGATCCTCCTCAGAACCCAGATGTCAACATTATTGAAGCAGTGTGAGATCATCTGGACAGAGACCGGAACAAAAGGCCAAAACATCCAGAGAAGAACTTTAGGAAGTCCTTCAGGGATCCTGAAGAACTGGTCCTGGAGTAAGAATGAAAGCTTCTGTAAGATGGATCAGACTGGGATAAAGAGCAAAGTTACTCAGACTAAATATTTACTTTTAAACTCATAAACAGAAAAATGAGATGTGGCTCAAAGCTTTTACAATTTTTGGTCATCAGGTTGTAAAGAATCATGTCCTCCTACGTCCCAGACTCAGGTCTCATTGCCTTAGTGGATTGTTGTCGGAACATTCAGAGCTCTGAGGATCATTAGACCATGTCAGCCTTTTCTGCCTTAACAAGTTCCAATCCATAAAGAGTCCCTTGCTCCTTACTCTGTCAATAGTTTGATGTAGTTGGACTGAGACTAAGCATATTTCCATCGACAATCAAGTTTGCTAGGTCAGGTTTGGTAGATTAGGTTTGCTAGGTCAGATTTAGTAGATTAGGTTTGGTAGGTAATGTAGTAGGTTGTGTTGGTAGATCAGGTTTGGTGGGCCAAGTTTTGTAGATCAGGTTTTGTAGGTCAGGATTGGTAGATCAGGTTTTAATAGTTAAGGTTTGCAGGGCTTTCCTCAGAGATACACACACACACACACACACATATGTATATATATATATATATATATATATATATATATATACACACACAAACACACACACAGACAGTCATCCTCGAAATTGTTCATACCGTCCAATTACAGAAAAGGCTAGATTCACAATATTAATTCAACAAGAAATTAATAAGTAAAAATTTACAAAATTATAATTAAGTGAAATAAAACATTGCTTTTGAATTGTAGTTGAAAATAATGATTAAACAATCGAACAAACAAACAAAATAATCCCAGGCGCAATAGAGCACCTTTCCAATGAATAGTGGACCAAAACAGCTGTCAACAGGTGTAGAAGTCTTTTTGAACATGAGAGAAACACCTGATTGCAGTGATTGCCTCAGTGTTTCTCAAAAAAAAGAAATTAGCTTTGGAGCCCCGTCATGCTTGTTTAGTTGTTTTAATTTTGTGTTTTTGTTTTTAATATTTCTGTTGAACCACGATTCAAAATCAATGTCATGATTTTCATAGAATTTTTATTTATTACTTTTGTCAATTTTATCTTATTTCACTTACAGCTGATTTTTTTCCTACTTTCATTGGAGGATATAAATAATTTTGAGGACGCGTTGTTATGTTGTCTACATAAGACAATATTTTGGCGTTTTGGAAGACCAAAGATCACAAAGTTTAGGGCCAAGTGAAAAAATACCATCTTTCTGCTGGTGTTTTTCTCCTCAGAATGTAATAATGTATATAAACATAGAAACACCAGACATAAAGGAAAAAAAAAGTCTGTTTATGCAGAACTGATGAGAACTTCCAGCTCCTGCTTTCCATCATGCACTGAGCTTCTCATGCCTCACCACCAAGATGAAAACGGGATTTATTTTCATTTACATTCATGTTTCTGCATTTTCTTCTTCCCCAAACCATCAAAGCATCAGTTAGAACATGAACCCTCGACTTCACCTCGTCTGACGGTGTTTTTGCAAAACAGTGGAGGTGATGGAGATGTGATCTCTCCAGGAAAGTCTGAATAGCTTCGCATCCTTCATGGGAAAACCCTCCAATTCGAGAGTTTGGTGCAAACTCCGTATTTTGCATTAACACAGTTATAGTGTGTTCCCGTTGTCATATGCAGCCGCTAACAGGTGACGCTTCTCTGCGCTGCGCCTCTGTAGACAGCTGTTATGCTTGTCCTAACGCTGCTTCCGTACTGAACCGAAATCTCGGGAGAACTACCGGGATCGAGGGATCTTGACATCTTGATGTACTGCGCGGATGTGTGGCTGTCCTCCCTGCTGTTGTTCAAATAAATGGTTAACAGCATCACCGTGGTTCCTCATCAGTTTAAACTACATGGTGTCAGAAGAGGGATGTTTCTTCTCTACGTTGGAGACATTACAGCCGCGGACTAGCAGGACCAAGAGACCGTACTAAAAATAGACTCCGTGCTTTGCCCACATAAAATGGCAGACGGATTCCGGCGACCAGATCCTCTCGTCTTCTATGGCAACGTGGCAGACAACTGGCGCAAGTTCGAACGAGAATATGATATCTTCATCGCCGCTGCACACAGGGATAAACCGGCTAAAACCAGAGCCTATATACTCCTCAATCTTGCGGGACCAGAGGCTATAGAGAGAGAGCGGTCTTTCACATATGCACCTGCCATCATGTCAGCGCAGGGCGCGGTCGTAACACCGGCAGAGTCCAGAGAAGACCCTGATTGCTTGAAGATGAAGTTCAAAGAAATATGCAATACCGAAACAAATGTCATAATGGAGCGGCACAGTTTCAACTCCAGATATCAGAAACCCGGCGAAACGATCGAGGCCTATGTGAGTACATTAAGAAACCAAGCCAAAACATGCAACTTTGGTGCATTACAAGACGAACTCATCCGAGACAGACTTGTCTGCGGAATCAGCAACGTACCCTGCTCAGAGAGACTGAGCTAACACTAGCTAAAGCTGTGCGTATCTGCCAAATAAGTGAACTCACAGAGCAACATAGCAAAGTTCTGTCTGTGCCAAAACAGGCGACCGCAGCCAGCATGGACGCTATACAGGTAAAACGCAGCAGCAAAATTAAGAACAAAGCAAAACAGGGCCTCAAGTCTGAAAAGCCATCAACAATGATCTCGAACTGCAAGAATTGTGGAGGCACACACCCAGCTAGACGTGAGCAGTGCCCAGCTTTCGGTCAACAATGTCACAGCTGCAACAAGCAGAACCACTTCTCAGTTCACGGGATACCACAGAGACTGTACACAGACAACGACACTCAATACACTAGCCAGACTTTCCAAGACTTTGCCAAATCCTGGGACTTCGTTCGTGTGACAAGCAGTCCTGAGTACCCTCAGTCCAATGGCCTGAGCGAGAGAGCTGTGAGGAGTGCTAAAAAGCTTCTGGAAACGACTAAGAGAGATGGGACAGATTTCTACATGAACCTGTTGCACATTCGCAACATGCCCCGAGATAACATCCTGGGTTCACCTGCACAAAGACTTCTGTCCAGGCGTACTCGAACAACTCTACCTCTCTCAAAGGAGCTGTTAAAACCAGCAGCTAAAGCAACGGCCAGCATCAAGACCCAGCTCACAAAGAAACGCATGGCACAAAAACGAAGCTATGACAGATCCAGCAAACCACTTGCTCCTTTAACACCAAACCAAGTGGTGAGACTGCAGACACAAAAAGGACACGACAAAATCGGAGTGATTAAAAAAAAAGGTGTGGTGAGCCGCGATCATATGTGGTGGAGATTGAAGGAAAGGAATATAGACGGAACCGACGTCACATCTTGCCAGTGATTGAGCCGCATCCTTCAAAGCACATCACATCTGCAAAGGAGCCAGTGGTGCCACAACACACTCCCGTGTCACGGATGGACAGAACACAAGTGACTTAAAAAACTGGCAACTGTGAACACACATCACCTGAGAAAGCTCAGAGGAAAAAAGGCGTGGAGGCAACTCCTGATACTGTGTTACAGAAAGAGGTTCAGTCACAAGACAAAAGTCTTTTAAGCCTTCTCCTTCTATGTATTGTACCAGGTCTGGTAGAGTTTCTAAACCAAACCCAAAATACCTAAACTAAAATGTAATCAAAGCATTTCTCAGCCTGAACGTAGGAGTGAAAGGTGATTTAAGATGACTTGTTCATGTTCACATTCATACTCATCCGAATATTGTTACTGTGTTGAGCGTGTAAAGCTGTGACAGCTTTCTAATACAGGTCAATTTCTTTGTTTTAGGTTAAGGACATATTTTCTTTCACTACATTATCATCAACAGTCACAGTAGCATTGTGACAATGCATTCCTGCAGTGTTTCTGTTCTATTTGTTAAAGTCAGTGAGTAAGACTAAGAAAGGGGGGATGTAGACAGCTGTTATGCTTGTCCTAACGCTGTTTCCGTATTGAACGGAAATCTCGGGAGAACTACCGGGATCGAGGGATCTTGACATCTTGATGTACTGCGCGGATGTGTGGCTGTCCTCCCTGCTGTTGTTCAAATAAATGGTTAACAGCATCACCGTGGTTCCTCATCAGTTTAAACTACAGCCTCCTTCCCAGATAATTTTGAAAAAAACAGCGCATTTTCTACCTTTGAAAGAGACGACATGTCCGGGTGAAAGAGGACATTTCGTCACCTTATAATACGAAGCATGCATAAATATACGAATAAATGTACGAGGCACGAGACAAGAGCCCCACGATACCACTGGTTTCAAAGTGGATGATTGGATTGATGGTTTCTGCGACGGAGCAGCGGAGTTTGAAAGTGAAACTAACGAGTTGGAGATCATTTCACCACAGATGCTCCTCAGCATTCTGGTGGAGAAAAGAACGGTGTCACAGCGGGACTCACCGACGTAGCTATGAGGGAAACTACAGTGGAGAAAAGAACGGTGTCACAGCGGGACTCACCAAAGTAGCTATGAGGGAAACTACGGTGGAGAAAAGAACGGTGTCACAGCGGGACTCACCGACGTAGCTATGAGGGAAACTACGGTGGAGAAAAGAACGGTGTCACAGTGGGACTCACAGACGTAGCTATGAGGGAAACTACGGTGGAGAAAAGAACGGTGTCACAGCGGTACTCACAGACGTAGCTATGAGGGAAACTACGGTGGAGAAAAGAACGGTGTCACAGCGGGACTCACAGACGTAGCTATGAGGGAAACTACGGTGGAGAAAAGAACGGTGTCACAGCGGGACTCACAGACGTAGCTATGAGGGAAACTACGGTGGAGAAAATAACGTCGTCACAGCGGGACTCACAGACGTAGCTATGAGGGAAACTACGGTGGAGAAAAGAACGGTGTCACAGCGGGACTCACAGACGTAGCTATGAGGGAAACTACGGTGGAGAAAAGAACGGTGTCACAGCGGGACTCACCGACGTAGCTATGAGGGAAACTACGGTGGAGAAAAGAACGGTGTCACAGCGGGACTCACAGACGTAGCTATGAGGGAAACTACGGTGGAGAAAAGAACGGTGTCACAGCGGGACTCACCGACGTAGCTATGAGGGAAACTACGGTGGAGAAAAGAACGGTGTCACAGCGGGACTCACCGACGTAGCTATGAGGGAAACTACGGTGGAGAAAAGAACGGTGTCACAGCGGGACTCACAGACGTAGCTATGAGGGAAACTACGGTGGAGAAAAGAACGGTGTCACAGCGGGACTCACCGACGTAGCTATGAGGGAAACTACGGTGGAGAAAAGAACGGTGTCACAGCTGGACTCACAGACGTAGCTATGAGGGAAACTACGGTGGAGAAAAGAACGATGTCACAGCGGGACTCACCGACGTAGCTATGAGGGAAACTACGGTGGAGAAAGGAACGGTGTCACAGCGGGACTCACCGACGTAGCTATGAGGGAAACTACGGTGGAGAAAAGAACGGTGTCACAGCGGGACTCACCGACGTAGCTATGAGGGAAACTACGGTGGAGAAAAGAACGGTGTCACAGCGGGACTCACCGACGCAGCTATGAGGGAAACTACGGTGGAGAAAAGAACGGTGTCACAGCGGGACTCACCGACGTAGCTATGAGGGAAACTACGGTGGAGAAAAGAACGGTGTCACAGCGGGACTCACAGACGTAGCTATGAGGGGAAACTACGGTGGAGAAAAGAACGGTGTCACAGTGGGACTCACCGACGTAGCTATGAGGGAAACTACGGTGGAGAAAAGAACGGTGTCACAGCGGGACTCACAGACGTAGCTATGAGGGAAACTACGGTGGAGAAAAGAACGGTGTCACAGCGGGACTCACAGACGTAGCTATGAGGGAAACTACGGTGGAGAAAAGAACGGTGTCACAGCGGGACTCACCGACGTAGCTATGAGGGAAACTACGGTGGAGAAAAGAACGGTGTCACAGCGGGACTCACAGACGTAGCTATGAGGGAAACTACGGTGGAGAAAAGAACGGTGTCACAGCGGGACTCACCGACGTAGCTATGAGGGAAACTACGGTGGAGAAAAGAACGGTGTCACAGTGGGACTCACCGACGTAGCTATGAGGGAAACTACGGTGGAGAAAAGAACGGTGTCACAGCGGGACTCACCGACGTAGCTATGAGGGAAACTACGGTGGAGAAAAGAACGGTGTCACAGCGGCACTCACAGACGTAGCTATGAGGGAAACTACGGTGGAGAAAAGAACGGTGTCACAGCGGCACTCACAGACGTAGCTATGAGGGAAACTACGGTGGAGAAAAGAACGGTGTCACAGCGGGACTCACGATGTAGTTATGAGGGAAACTACGGTGGAGAAAAGAACAGTGTCACAGCGGGACTCACCGACGTAGCTATGAGGGAAACTACGGTGGAGAAAAGAACGATGTCACAGCGGGACTCACCGACGTAGCTATGAGGGAAACTACGGTGGAGAAAAGAACGGTGTCACAGCGGGACTCACAGACGTAGCTATGAGGGAAACTACGGTGGAGAAAAGAACGGTGTCACAGCGGGACTCACAGACGTAGCTATGAGGGAAACTACGGTGGAGAAAAGAACGGTGTCACAGCGGGACTCACCGACGTAGCTATGAGGGAAACTACGGTGGAGAAAGGACGGTGTCACAGTGGGACTCACAGACGTAGCTATGAGGGAAACTACGGTGGAGAAAAGAACGGTGTCACAGTGGGACTCACAGACGTAGCTATGAGGGAAACTACGGTGGAGAAAAGAACGGTGTCACAGCGGGACTCACAGACGTAGCTATGAGGGAAACTATGGTGGAGAAAAGAACGGTGTCACAGCGGGACTCACAGACGTAGCTATGAGGGAAACTACGGTGGAGAAAAGAACGGTGTCACAGCGGCACTGACAGACGTAGCTATGAGGGAAACTACGGTGGAGAAAAGAACGGTGTCACAGCGGGACTCACCGACGTAGCTATGAGGGAAACTACGGTGGAGAAAAGAACGGTGTCACAGCTGGACTCACAGACGTAGCTATGAGGGAAACTACGGTGGAGAAAAGAATGGTGTCACAGCGGGACTCACAGATGAGGGAAACTACGGTGGAGAAAAGAACGGTGTCACAGCTGGACTCACAGACGTAGCTATGAGGGAAACTACGGTGGAGAAAAGAACGGTGTCACAGCGGGACTCACCGACGTAGCTATGAGGGAAACTACGGTGGAGAAAAGAACGGTGTCACAGCGGGACTCACAGACGTAGCTATGAGGGAAACTACGGTGGAGAAAAGAACGGTGTCACAGCGGGACTCACAGACGTAGCTATGAGGGAAACTACGGTGGAGAAAAGAACGGTGTCACAGCGGGACTCACCGACGTAGCTATGAGGGAAACTACGGTGGAGAAAAGAACGGTGTCACAGCGGGACTCACAGATGAGGGAAACTACGGTGGAGAAAAGAACGATGTCACAGCGGTACTCACCGACGTAGCTATGAGGGAAACTACGGTGGGGAAAAGAACGGTGTCACAGCTGCACTCACAGACGTAGCTATGAGGGAAACTACGGTGGAGAAAGAACGGTGTCACAGCGGCACTCACAGACGTAGCTATGAGGGAAACTACGGTGGAGAAAAGAACGGTGTCACAGCGGGACTCACGATGTAGTTATGAGGGAAACTACGGTGGAGAAAAGAACAGTGTCACAGCGGGACTCACCGACGTAGCTATGAGGGAAACTACGGTGGAGAAAAGAACGATGTCACAGCGGGACTCACCGACGTAGCTATGAGGGAAACTACGGTGGAGAAAAGAACGGTGTCACAGCGGGACTCACAGACGTAGCTATGAGGGGAAACTACGGTGGAGAAAAGAACGGTGTCACAGCGGGACTCACAGACGTAGCTATGAGGGAAACTACGGTGGAGAAAAGAACGGTGTCACAGCGGGACTCACCGACGTAGCTATGAGGGAAACTACGGTGGAGAAAGGACGGTGTCACAGTGGGACTCACAGACGTAGCTATGAGGGGAAACTACGGTGGAGAAAAGAACGGTGTCACAGTGGGACTCACAGACGTAGCTATGAGGGAAACTACGGTGGAGAAAAGAACGGTGTCACAGCGGGACTCACAGACGTAGCTATGAGGGAAACTATGGTGGAGAAAAGAACGGTGTCACAGCGGGACTCACAGACGTAGCTATGAGGGAAACTACGGTGGAGAAAAGAACGGTGTCACAGCGGCACTGACAGACGTAGCTATGAGGGAAACTACGGTGGAGAAAAGAACGGTGTCACAGCGGGACTCACCGACGTAGCTATGAGGGGAAACTACGGTGGAGAAAAGAACGGTGTCACAGCTGGACTCACAGACGTAGCTATGAGGGAAACTACGGTGGAGAAAAGAACGGTGTCACAGCGGGACTCACAGATGAGGGGAAACTACGGTGGAGAAAGAACGGTGTCACAGCTGGACTCACAGACGTAGCTATGAGGGAAACTACGGTGGAGAAAAGAACGGTGTCACAGCGGGACTCACCGACGTAGCTATGAGGGAAACTACGGTGGAGAAAAGAACGGTGTCACAGCGGGACTCACAGACGTAGCTATGAGGGAAACTACGGTGGAGAAAAGAACGGTGTCACAGCGGGACTCACAGACGTAGCTATGAGGGAAACTACGGTGGAGAAAAGAACGGTGTCACAGCGGGACTCACCGACGTAGCTATGAGGGAAACTACGGTGGAGAAAAGAACGGTGTCACAGCGGGACTCACAGATGAGGGAAACTACGGTGGAGAAAAGAACGATGTCACAGCGGTACTCACCGACGTAGCTATGAGGGAAACTACGGTGGGGAAAAGAACGGTGTCACAGCGGGACTCACCGACGTAGCTATGAGGGAAACTACGGTGGGGAAAAGAACGGTGTCACAGCGGGACTCACCGACGTAGCTATGAGGGAAACTACGGTGGAGAAAAGAACGGTGTCACAGCGGGACTCACCAAAGCAGCTATGAGGGAAACTACGGTGGAGAAAAGAACGGTGTCACAGCGGGACTCACCGACGTAGCTATGAGGGAAACTACGATGGAGAAAAGAACGGTGTCACAGCGGGACTCACCGACGTAGCTATGAGGGAAACTACGGTGGAGAAAAGAACGGTGTCACAGCGGGACTCACAGACGCAGCTATGAGGGAAACTACGATGGAGAAAAGAACGGTGTCACAGCGGGACTCACCGACGTAGCTATGAGGGAAACTACGGTGGAGAAAAGAACGGTGTCACAGCGGGACTCACAGACGTAGCTATGAGGGAAACTACGGTGGAGAAAAGAACGGTGTCACAGCGGGACTCACAGACGTAGCTATGAGGGAAACTACGGTGGAGAAAAGAACGGTGTCACAGTGGGACTCACCGACGTAGCTATGAGGGAAACTACGGTGGAGAAAAGAACGATGTCACAGCGGGACTCACAGACGTAGCTATGAGGGAAACTACGGTGGAGAAAAGAACGATGTCACAGCGGGACTCACCGACGTAGCTATGAGGGAAACTACGGTGGAGAAAAGAACGGTGTCACAGCGGGACTCACCGACGTAGCTATGAGGGAAACTACGGTGGAGAAAAGAACGGTGTCACAGCGGGACTCACCGACGTAGCTATGAGGGAAACTACGGTGGAGAAAAGAACGGTGTCACAGCGGGACTCACCGACGTAGCTATGAGGGAAACTACGGTGGAGAAAAGAACGGTGTCACAGCGGGACTCACCGACGTACCTATGAGGGAAACTACGGTGGAGAAAAGAACGGTGTCACAGCGGCACTGACAGACGTAGCTATGAGGGAAACTACGGTGGAGAAAAGAACGGTGTCACAGCGGGACTCACAGACGTAGCTATGAGGGGAAACTACGGTGGAGAAAAGAACGGTGTCACAGCGGGACTCACAGACGTAGCTATGAGGGAAACTACGGTGGAGAAAAGAACGGTGTCACAGTGGGACTCACAGACGTAGCTATGAGGGAAACTACGGTGGAGAAAAGAACGGTGTCACAGTGGGACTCACAGACGTAGCTATGAGGGAAACTACGGTGGAGAAAAGAACGGTGTCACAGCGGGACTCACCGACGTAGCTATGAGGGAAACTACGGTGGGGAAAAGAACGGTGTCACAGCGGGACTCACCGACGTAGCTATGAGGGAAACTACGGTGGAGAAAAGAACGGTGTCACAGCGGGACTCACAGACGTAGCTATGAGGGAAACTACGGTGGAGAAAAGAACGGTGTCACAGCGGGACTGACAGACGTAGCTATGAGGGAAACTACGGTGGAGAAAAGAACGGTGTCACAGCAGGACTCACAGACGTAGCTATTAGGGAAACTACGGTGGAGAAAAGAACGGTGTCACAGCGGGACTCACAGACGTAGCTATGAGGGAAACTACGGTGGAGAAAAGAACGGTGTCACAGTGGGACTCACAGACGTAGCTATGAGGGAAACTACGGTGGAGAAAAGAACGGTGTCACAGCGGGACTGACAGACGTAGCTATGAGGGAAACTACGGTGGAGAAAAGAACGGTGTCACAGCGGGACTCACCGACGTAGCTATGAGGGAAACTACGGTGGAGAAAAGAACGGTGTCACAGCGGGACTCACAGACGTAGCTATGAGGGAAACTACGGTGGAGAAAAGAACGGTGTCACAGTGGGACTCACAGACGTAGCTATGAGGGAAACTACGGTGGAGAAAAGAACGGTGTCACAGCGGGACTGACAGACGTAGCTATGAGGGAAACTACGGTGGAGAAAAGAACGGTGTCACAGCGGGACTCACAGACGTAGCTATGAGGGAAACTACGGTGGAGAAAAGAACGGTGTCACAGCGGCACTGACAGACGTAGCTATGAGGGGAAACTACGGTGGAGAAAAGAACGGTGTCACAGCGGGACTCACAGACGTAGCTATGAGGGAAACTACGGTGGAGAAAAGAACGGTGTCACAGTGGGACTCACAGACGTAGCTATGAGGGAAACTACGGTGGAGAAAAGAACGGTGTCACAGTGGGACTCACAGACGTAGCTATGAGGGAAACTACGGTGGAGAAAAGAACGGTGTCACAGCGGGACTCACAGACGTAGCTATGAGGGAAACTACGGTGGAGAAAAGAACGGTGTCACAGTGGGACTCACAGACGTAGCTATGAGGGAAACTACGGTGGAGAAAAGAACGGTGTCACAGTGGGACTCACAGACGTAGCTATGAGGGAAACTACGGTGGAGAAAAGAACGGTGTCACAGCGGGACTCACCGACGTAGCTATGAGGGAAACTACGGTGGGGAAAAGAACGGTGTCACAGCGGGACTCACCGACGTAGCTATGAGGGAAACTACGGTGGAGAAAAGAACGGTGTCACAGCGGGACTCACAGACGTAGCTATGAGGGAAACTACGGTGGAGAAAAGAACGGTGTCACAGCGGGACTCACAGACGTAGCTATGAGGGAAACTACGGTGGAGAAAAGAACGGTGTCACAGTGGGACTCACCGACGTAGCTATGAGGGAAACTACGGTGGAGAAAAGAACGGTGTCACAGCGGGACTCACCGACGTAGCTATGAGGGAAACTACGGTGGGGAAAAGAACGGTGTCACAGCGGGACTCACCGAAGTAGCTATGAGGGAAACTACGGTGGGGAGGCCTGACTGTGGAAGCTGCATTTTGGCTGCATGCGCCACAGAGCGCGTAAACGTCACGCGTCATTGCGCGGAATCCTGACCAGTAGCCGGCTGGACTTCGCTGAGTAGTTGGCTATATAGCCGGCAGCCGGCGCTTGTGGAAAGCACTGGGTTTGGTAGATCAAGTTTGGTAGTTCAGGTTTGATACATCAGGGGCCTGTATGACAAAGCTGCACTGTAAAAAATTTAAAAAAAAAACGTAAAAAACGAGAATATTCTGGCAGCTGGGGCACCAGAAAAATACCGTAAATTTACAGAGAAACACTTTCTCATAAAAATACAGTAATTTTCCATGATAAAGATACAGTTTATAACTTTGCATTTACATGAAATCTTTGGTTTTTTTGGTATTTTAAGGTTTATTGAAGGACATTAAGATGTATAATAACAAAAAAGTCACCTAGACGTACGGTAAAAACTGTTAATATTACTGTTGCCAACTCTTCAGGGAGAGATGTCACTATTGGCTGATCCAGAGACCACCACTGCAGCATTAATACTTGTTTTTAGAGCAAATTTACACAGGTAGAGTTGGCACCATGAGTAAATCCAGAGTCAGTGATGGAACAGCAACACAATTTTCAAATAAATGATGTTGGTTCCATTCTGGACATTAACTAGTAATGAATATGATGATGACTTTATCTCCTTGAACTGTCCTTCAAACTCATGGTGCAAGTTTAACATCCAAACTTAACTGACTTTCTCAGCAACTTCTTCTGAATGTGAACATAACAAAGGCAGGAAACACTCAAATTTATAGGATAACAATCATAAGAAGGTCATTTCTGTTGAATTGCTTTTCCCATGAGCCTTTGTGGTCCTGATATGTTGTGTTTTGACAGTAGCCCCGCCCCCGTCTTTAAAAAAAAAAAAAAAGGAAACTTCATGTCTTTTGACAATTACAGGCTTTTCATGTTATTTCATGTGAGACTTGTAAATTCACAGCTTATTTCCATAATTTTATCATTATTTTCCAGATTTTTGAAAAATGGGGAAAAAATGTTAAATATCACAGAAAAAAATCTGTGATATTACAGATTTTTTTAACAGTGTGGATTAACATACCAGGGATTTCTCTCCGTTACCTGGGTTGACTTAACCAGACATCTGCGGTCTTGATAAACAGTACTATGAAGCTGGTTATCAACTCGGTAACTCAACCCAGAGTTTTCCAATCTTAATCAGTGCGCGTTCACATAAAACGTTTGAAGCATCTGACCAATCACAGACATGGAGAAACAGAGAGCGACATATTTCACCATGGAGAAGCAGACATGATACTTTACAAAAATGAAGAATTCAGGATCATCATTCCTGAATGAAAACACATTATCATTATTGGACTCTGATCATTTAGTGTTCATCACACTACAGCGCTTCCTCAGTGTACTTGCTTCTCATATTGTACATGTAGATATTTCAGGCTCATATCATGCACGTGTTGTAACCCTTCACCGTGATGGCATGGGTGGGTGTGGCTCTGTAAATTCATGTTTTCTGCATGTGTGACCTCTTAACCACATTATTTCAGATGCAACCCCAGCAGCTCAAGATATTCATGGGAACAAGTTAAAAACATACAAAAATATATAATCCAAACCGGTCAGTGACGAGATTCTCACCACACTCTTTCGTATGAATGGAATTTCATTTAATATTTATGCAGCCCACAGTAAAAAAAAAGGGTGTTTCAAAGACATATTTTTGCATACTTTTTCAGTGTCGCCAACGTTGTGCATCAAACTACCAGTGAATGAATGAGTGAATGAGTGAGTGAATGAATGAATGAATGACGTTTTACTGAGTGGGACCGTGAGCATAATTCGGCTACAAAAATTAAGCTATTCAGCTACATCAGTACAGCACTAAAAAAAAATTTTTCACTTAAGGTAAGGCGTTGGTCTATATCAAAATTAATTTAACTAGTGTAACATTAATAAAACCTCAGTGTGATGAAGAGCATCTGTGGTGTTGTCGGTGCCCGGCCGCGAACGGTACATTTGTGATATACGGCTCCAACAGCTGACAGATGTAACGAGATCCAGTAGAGGTAAACCTATATCTTTCATATAAAATGTCATCTGGCAAATCAAAATGGTCGGGGTGGCGCTTTTACACCCTGTGGTCTCCTTTCCAGAACCTGGTCCGGACCAGGTTAGGTGTTCAGCATAAGTTACTGGGGAGATAGAACCCGATCAGAAGTGAACCAGCGTCATAGGACGAAAAACCCAGGGTTAACCCTAAGTTACCTCGATAAGAGAAAATCCGGCTTCGTCGTACAGGCCCCAGGTTTGGTTGGTCATGTTTGGTTGGTCATGTTTGGTACATCAGGGGCCTGTACGACGAAGCCGGATTAACATGCCCGGGATTTCTCTCTGTTACCTGGGTTGACTTAACCAGACATCTGCGGTCTTGATAAACGGTACTATGAAGCTGGTTATCAACTCGGTAACTCAACCCAGGGTTTTCCAATCTTAATCAGTGCGCGCTCACATAAAAAGAGGCGGCGTTGGAAGCATCTGACCAATCGCAGACATGGAGAAACAGAGAGCGACATATTTCACCATGGAGGAGCAGACAATGATACTTAAGAAATATGAAGAATTCAGGATCATCATTCCTGAATGATAACACAACATTATGATTCAGGAATGATAATAAATGGCTCCATTTATGCTGCAGCAACACATTCGCCGCAGCAAAAGCCAGGAATTAATGCTGGCTGTCAATGCGCAGCAAGTCCGTGCGATTGTACAATCATGGAACAATATCGGACTCTGATCATTTAGTGTTCATCACACTACAGCGCTTCCTCAGTATATTTGCTTCTCATACTGTGCATATGGATATTTTAGGCTCATATCGTTGAACGTGTTGTAACCCTTCACCATGCCGGCATGGGTGGGTGTGCGCTCCATAAATTCATGTTTTCTACATGTGTGACCTCTTAATCACATTATTTCAGATGCAACCCCGCAGCGCAAGACGATCATGGGAACAAGTAAAGAACAAATACAAATATATAATCCAAACCGGCCATTGACGAGATTCTATGCTGCCACACTCTTTCATGAATGAATGGAATTTCATTTAATATTTGTGCAGCCCACAGGGAAAAAAGCGGGTATTACATGACATGTTTTTGCATACGTTTTCAGTGTCGCCAACGGTGTGCATCAAACTACCAGTGAATGAATGAATGAATAAATAAATGAATGACGTTTTACTGAGTGGGACCGTGAGCATAATTCGGCCACAAAAAATAAGCTTTTCAGCTACATCAGTACAGCACTAATTTTTTTTTCACTCGAGGTAAGGCGTTGGTCTATATCAAAATTAATTCAATTAGTCTAACATTAATAAAACCTCAGTGTGATGCAGAGCATCTGTGGTGTTGTCGGTGTCCAGCTGCGATGCGTTACATTAGTGATGTACGGCTCTAACAGCTGACAGATGTAACAGAGTCCAGCAGAGGAAAACCTATATCTTTCATATAAAGTGTCATGTGGCAAATCAAAAGGGCACCATCTCTGAATATTCTCTCTCTTCTAAGAACTATTCTCATGATCTGCGCACCGGCATCGACAGGATCTTCTAAAAATGGGCAGGCCATTTTCCAAGAGTGCTGATTGGTCAGGGAGTGGTGCTTTCATAGTCGGAGATCTCTTATCCAGAACTTAACCTGGTCCGGACCAGGTTAGGCGTTCAGCATAAGTTACCGGGGAGATAGAACCCGATCAGAAGTGAACCAGCGTCATAGGACGAAAAACCCAGGGTTAACCCTGAAGTTACCTCGATAAGAGAAAATCCGGCTTCGTCGTACAGGCCCCAGGTTTGATAGGTCAGGTTAGGTGGGTCATGTTTGGTACATCAGGTTTGATAGGTCAGGTTAGGTCGGTCATGTTTGGTACATCAGGTTTGGTAGGTCAGGTTAGGTGGGTCATGTTTGGTACATCAGGTTTGGTAGGTCAGGTTAGGTGGGTCATGTTTGGTACATCAGGTTTGGTAGGTCAGGTTAGGTGGGTCATGTTTGGTACATCAGGTTTGGTAGGTCAGGTTAGGTGGGTCATGTTTGGTACATTAGGTTTGGTAGGTCAAGTTAGGTTGGTCATGTTTGGTACATCAGGTTTGATAGGTCAGGTTAGGTCGGTCATGTTTGGTACATCAGGTTTGGTAGGTCAAGTTAGGTGGGTCATGTTTGGTACATCAGGTTTGGTAGGTCAGGTTAGGTCGGTCATGTTTGGTACATCAGGTTTGGTAGGTCAGGTTAGGTCGGTCATGTTTGGTACATCAGGTTTGGTAGGTCAAGTTAGGTGGGTCATGTTTGGTACATCAGGTTTGGTAGGTCAGGTTAGGTGGGTCATGTTTGGTACATCAGGTTTGGTAGGTCAGGTTAGGTGGGTCATGTTTGGTACATCAGGTTTGGTAGGTCAGGTTAGGTGGGTCATGTTTGGTACATCAGGTTTGGTAGGTCAGGTTAGGTGGGTCATGTTTGGTACATCAGGTTTGGTAGGTCAGGTTAGGTGGGTCATGTTTGGTACATCAGGTTTGAGGTCAGGTTAGGTGGGTCATGTTTGGTACATCAGGTTTGAGGTCAGGTTAGGTCGGTCATGTTTGGTACATCAGGTTTGATAGGTCAGGTTAGGTGGGTCATGTTTGGTACATCAGGTTTGGTAGGTCAGGTTAGGTGGGTCATGTTTGGTACATCAGGTTTGAGGTCAGGTTAGGTGGGTCATGTTTGGTACATCAGGTTTGGTAGGTCAGGTTAGGTGGGTCATGTTTGGTACATTAGGTTTGATAGGTCAGGTTAGGTCGGTCATGTTTGGTACATCAGGTTTGGTAGGTCAAGTTAGGTCGGTCATGTTTGGTACATCAGGTTTGATAGGTCAAGTTAGGTCGGTCATGTTTGGTACATCAGGTTTGATAGGTCAGGTTAGGTGGGTCATGTTTGGTACATCAGGTTTGGTAGGTCAGGTTAGGTGGGTCATGTTTGGTACATCAGGTTTGATAGGTCAGGTTAGGGTGGGTCATGTTTGGTACATCAGGTTTGGTAGGTCAGGTTAGGTGGGTCATGTTTGGTACATCAGGTTTGGTAGGTCAGGTTAGGTTGGTCATGTTTGGTACATCAGGTTTGGTAGGTCAGGTTAGGTGGGTCATGTTTGGTACATCAGGTTTGGTAGGTCAAGTTAGGTCGGTCATGTTTGGTACATCAGGTTTGGTAGGTCAGGTTAGGTGGGTCATGTTTGGTACATCAGGTTTGGTAGGTCAGGTTAGGTGGGTCATGTTTGGTACATCAGGTTTGGTAGGTCAGGTTAGGTCGGTCATGTTTGGTACATCAGGTTTGGTAGGTCAGGTTAGGTGGGTCATGTTTGGTACATCAGGTTTGGTAGGTCAGGTTAGGTCGGTCATGTTTGGTACATCAGGTTTGATAGGTCAGGTTAGGTGGGTCATGTTTGGTACATCAGGTTTGGTAGGTCAGGTTAGGTCGGTCATGTTTGGTACATCAGGTTTGGTAGGTCAGGTTAGGTGGGTCATGTTTTGTACATCAGGTTTGGTAGATCAGGTTAGGTCGGTCATGTTTGGTACATCAGGTTTGGTAGGTCAAGTTTGGGAGATCAGGTTTGGTAGATCAGGTTTAGTAGGTCAGGTTTGGTAGTTCAGGTTTGGCAGATCAGGGGCCTGTACTACGAAGCAGGATTTTCTCTTATCAAGGGAACTTCAGGGTTAACCCTGGGTTTTTTGTCCTACAATGCTGGTTCACTTCTGATCGGGTTATATCTCCCCAGTTACTTATGCTGAACGCCTAACCTGGTCCGGACCAGGTTAAGTTCTGGATAAGAGATCACCAAGTATAAAAGCACCACCCCCTGACCAATTGGCGCTCTTGGAAAATGGCCTGCCAATTTTTTGAGAATCCAGTCGATGCTGGTGCGCAGATCGTGAGAGGAGCTCTTTTTTTTGATTTGCCAGATGAGATTTTATGTGAAAGATGTAGGTTTTCCTCTGCTGGACTCTATTACATCTGTCAGGTGTTGGAGCCATATATCACAAATGTAACGCATTGCAGCCGGGCACTGACCACACCACAGATGCTCTCCATTACACTGAGGTTTCATTAATGTTAATAGACTCATTAAATTCATTTTGATACAGACCAACACCTCACCTCGAATGAAAACAAATATTAGTTCTGGTCTAATGTAGCTCAATAGCGTAATTTTTGTAGCTGAATTATGCTCGTTGTGTTATAAAGCCTCTCAGTAAAATGTCATTAATTTATTCTGGGTTTCATTCATTCATTCACAGGTATTTTCATGCACACCATTGGTGATGCCGATTATATTTTGTTCTTTACTTGTTCCTGTGATCGTCTTGTGCTGCTGGGGTTGCATCTGAAATAATGTGGTTATTTTCATGTTATTTTCAACATTTTCATGTGCATGACATGAAAATATCTACATGGACAGTATGGGAAGGAAATCCACAGAGGAAGGGCTGTAGTGTGATGAAGTAATACAAGTGATAAGAGTACGATATTGTAACTTCTGTTTTTGAGGTAGGAAATGAACCAGCTCAGGGCTCTGGCACCGATTCCAATTCCCTGTCATAGATAGTCTATTAATATGTTGTGATCTATTGTGTCGAAAGCTGCACTGAGATCAAGGAGAATAAGGATGGCACAGTTGCCAGAGTCAATAGAGAGGAGGGGATCATTGTGAGCAGATTCTGTGCTATGATGAGCCTTAGTCACATTGAAATTTTTCCAGGATGTTGTTGTGGTGAAGATAAGAGAGCAGTTGATTGAGGATGACCTTTCGAGAACTTTAGACAGAAATGGAAGTTTGGAAATGGGTCTATAGTTTCTAGGAAGTGTGGGATCAGTGCTGGTATTCTTCAGGAGTGGCTGGACTACTGCATGCTTAAGACGGGTGGGAACAGCACCATGAGTGATAGAGCTGTTGATGTTTGGAACTATGGTGTTGAAGACCTCTTTTAGGAGAGGAGTGGGGATGATCCCTTACCAAAAAGAAGTATTTCTTTAGTACATGTCATTAAGTATACTCAAGTAAACTAAAGTATATACCCCAAGTGTACTTTTATTTACCAAGTACACTGCTCTCAGTGTACTACGAGTATACTAACAAGTGTACTTCTTGGGACTAAATTGGCCCAATTTAAGTATTTAAAAGTATATTTTTAAGTGTACTTAAAGTAATCTTCTGGTATACTGTGAGTGTACTCGTACTAAAACTTCAAGCTTACTTTTATTTTTAGAAAGTACACTTTAGAGTATACTGACAGCATACTTCTAGGTATACTGTTAGTTTACTCGTACTAGAACTTTAAGTTTATTTTTACTCTTGCAAAGTACACTTTTAAGTGTACTAAAACTAGTCTTCTATATATTCTCTCGCACAAGAAAAGTTCCTCTGGGCGATCATACGCAACGTCGCCATAGTTTCACGTATGTGCAGTATCATTTAACGGCATCTTAAACTCATTACTGCCGCGCTACGTTGCTCATTAACAAGGTTACTGAAGTGGTGACGTACACGTTTGAGTTATGGTGCAAAGAAGACCCAGCTGTGCCACAAGGCATCATGGGAAATAATGAGGATGAGGAGGTGTGGTCATCTCGCTGCTGTCTGCAAAGGGACAGCGGGAGCAGTGAGTGATGCTGGGAAACAGGGAGGGAGGGGCTGATGCAGGCAGCTCCTGATGAAGGGGGAGCCATATAAACTTTATCTGTCTCCAGGAAAAGTCGCTACATTTGTCGCTAGGCACTTTTTTGAAAATAAGTCGCTAGAGGGTCTGAAAAGTCACGAAACATGGCGACAAAGTGGCTAAGTTGGCAACAATGAAGTAGACTTTAAAGTATGAAGATAGTAACCTTTTAGGTTTGTTATGAGTTTACTGACAATACTTATAGTACACTGTTAAGTGTTTAAATACATTTTCAAATATACTGAAAATGACCTTACTATACTTCTACTCCCCTTTAATGCTGAGTATAAAATATTACAAAATTTCTGTCAAAAATAGATTCAGGTGTTTTCTTTGACTCCAAAATGGTCCAGTAACATTTAAACTCTGTATGTTTGAAAATGTACTATGAATGTACTACTATTAAAGTATATTGTTCAAAAGTTTAAACATAAATAAAGGCTAAATATGTTAAACTTTCAGTATGTTTATTAGTAAATGCCAAGTAAACTTTAAGTATCTTTCAGATAAGTACATAAATAGTAAACTGAAAGTATACTGTCTTATTTAAAGTTTAAAATGAGTAAAGGAGAAGGACCGGCATGGACAGGACTGGATGGAACGAACAATAATATGCCCCTTTTCCACCATCACTTTTCTGCTCACCTCGCCTCGGTTTTTGGGCTTTTCTACTGGGGGGGGGGGGGGGGGTTCCAAGCAGAGGTGATACATTTTCTGTACCTCCTCTGGCGAGGTTCTGAGCGTGCTGAAGCCAAGTGTATCTATCTGCGGCTTGCAACCCAGTGGGCGTGTCCCATAGTAGGCGTGTCCCATAGTGGGCGTGTCGCACTGTGGGTGGGTCTGGTTAGGTTTAGGGGAAGGGTCAGGGGTAGGGCTAGATTTTACCGTGCTCTCACTGGCCTGGTGGGCGTGTCGTCGAGTAACGTCACACTACGACACGCCCACTCTATGACACGCCCCTGTCTTGCGAGTCGCAGATAGACCCTTCTCGCTGAAGCAGCTATGTCTGACGTCATCTCACTGCATGCCGCCTATTGGCCAAGGGGTTAGCCAATCAGATGTCAGGGTCAGAGAGTGACATCATTAAATGAGCGACAGTTCACATTCCCTACCAGTAAGTGGCGGTAACGCAACTCACGAATTGTTAGTCAGCCGCCGGTAAAAAAAAAAAAAAAAAAAAAAAGCAACAAAGGAAGATGACGATGTGAAACAGATCATATCATTACTTGCACTGCCGGTAGGCGCACTCATGTGGCATGATTGTTAGCAAGCTTACCCTGTTACCTGAAGGCCATGGGTTCAAGTTCCTTTTCAGGTGAATAATTTATTTTTTTTTCTCCATGTTGAGATAGATAGATAGATTAATTCAGATTCTGCTTATTCTTATGGCTGCTGCCTCTTGGCCTGGACTCCTTAGTAAAAGAGGTTTTTAATCTCAATGGGACTTTTCCTGGTTAAACAAAGGTTAAACAAATAAACAGCTAAAAAGATTCAGATTTGGAAGACTTTATTGTCAATGTACAGATAGATAGATAGATAGATAGATAGATAGATAGATAGATAGATAGATAGATAGATAGATAGATAGATAGATAGATAGATAGATAGATAGATAGGTGGGTGGGGTGGGTGGATGGATGGATGGATGGATAGATAGATAGATAAATAGATTTCAGATTCACAACAAGATTGTGGAGGGAAAAAAAGAATATTGTTTGCATTAAAACAGCCTTGAATCCAGTACTTTCAGATTACACAGGGGGTTGCTACCAACTGCACCAAATGAGCACTCCTGGCGGCAGTATAACAAATATACTGTTTGATCCGTTCCTTCCATCTTATGCTGCGTTCCATTTCAACTCGGAAGTCGGAAATTCCCAGTTCCGAGTAGGAAAATTCAACTGGAACGGCCCCTGAAGTTGGATTTCCCACCCGGAAAGTCTTTTTTTTTTTTTTTAATTGAACATAAATACATGTATACTACAATAACAATATATCACAAACACACAAGCATTGACAGTAAATCAATAAATTAACATAAAACCGAAAAAAAAGAAAAAAAGAAAGAAAGAAAGAAACAAGACACAACACATAAAACACACAACAATAATCAAAAACTTCTCCTTGTCAGGACAGGTGTAACTCAATTAAATAGGATGGATATTGAATTTTCTAAGTACAGAGTTTGTTCTTACAGCCTTCTTATTCGTACAGTGATTAATTGAGGTGACATAATGTTGGAACTCCAAAACAAAACCATGAGCGTGTGGTTTATTCTCTGACGCCCACCCGGAGAGTCAGACAACTCTCGCAGCTCCGAGTTCAGATTTCAAGATGGCCGCGCCGTGTTAGCAATTTTAGAAGCTCCTGTCATGCTACATTTATTTACACTTCTTACTTATATTTTGTTGCATAAATCAGTCGTACACGTAGTTTTGGTTTATACAGATGTAGGGGAAGCTGCTGTCGTGTAATTTACATTTTTCATGTGGTATATGTGAACTACAACGCCAGCTGTGCTAACAACGGCTAATAGCAATAGCCTTAGCAAACACGTTGTTTTGCTAGGCTGCTAACTGGTTTTCCGACCAGTGAGCCGGAACACAAGTTGGTCAGGTGTGACGTCACCCCCCAGTTCCCACTTCCCAGTTCCGAGGAAAATGGAACGCAGCATCTTTTTCTCCTCATCTTCTTCCTCTGTTGCTGTTTTCACTGGCGGCTACTAACAATTAATGAGGTGCATTTCTGCCACCTACTGGTAGGGAGTGTTAACTGTTGCTGCTGTCATTTACAGTATGTTGCACAATCTAGTACGACGCAGCAGCTTCACTCTTACCCCACCCACTTGTGGTCGGGGTAAGGGATTGTAATTGAAAAGCTACCAAGCCAAGTTGAATTGAGTTGAGTTAAGTTGAGTTGAGCTGACCCGTGCTAATGGAAAAGGCCCAATAGTGTCCATTTGCAGCTCAGCTTCACTTAGCATGTAGCATGCGCTGTTCCAGCTCAGAGGTTTTCTCAGCAAGGATGGTGAAGACATTTGCAGCACCTCGAAATAGAGAAAAGAAGGGCCAGTACTGAGCTAAAAGTGCGCTGCTGAGTTTTTACTAAAAACTGCGGATAGCAGCAGTTTCCAGGGCATAAACAGGGACTTACACGGAGGGGCTCTGGGTATGGAGCCCACAGCAGTGACGTGGCTCAATGTTAAACACAGCTGATGAGGCTTACTGGCAAGGGCCCTGAAACTAGGGCCCATTGGTGAAAGTCAACGTCCAAGTTCTTCTATGTTTCTGTTGATTCCAGCGGATACAGTAAGGAGCTGCAGGACAGGTGAGATGCTCTGAGATCTTCATCTGACCTGCTGCTTGCCATGCTGACAGGGAAGATCTGAGGGAGTTTGGAGTCCCGTTAAGGACCCCCTTCAGGTGCCTTCCTGCAGAAGTTCACTGGGGCAGCCCGCTGGGTGGGAGTGGAGTCCCCCCTCCCCCAGCTGCCCTGGGATGTTGCTGGATGACTCTGACATGCACAAAGCAACTGCAGAATGACATAAATGGCCAAATCCTCATGTTTGTGTTCCATTAAACCAGCGGTGGCGCAGTGACGTTGTTTCAGCAGTGTAGGCTGTATTTATGCTGAAACGCTGAGAAACGCTGCATCCTGTTCCCTCTTAATGCAAGCATCCGTGTCACTGCAGTGTCTCAGTGCTATGGTGGCTGTGCGGAGGTGGACTCCTTGACTGAAGCCGTGGCCGGAGGGAAATTCATGCTGGGCTGCATCTCCTGTAAGAGAAGAGAGGAGGTCTCTGCCCGTGCCACCGTGGACTGGTTCTTCAAGCCGCTGGAGGAGGACAAGTTCAGACATGTGAGTGTGTTTATTTCCACATGTTCTCTTCTCTCCCACTGAAATGATCCCAACGTTCCTCTGCTCTTCCTTTCCCTCAGATTTTCCACTATGACCACCCCACAGCCGAGATCCTCCACGAGGATTTCAGGGACCGCCTTCAGTGGCACGGAACACTGGACAGTGATATTCAGACGGGTGCCATTTACATTCATAATGTCACCTTCAATGACACTGGGACGTACCGTTGCACCTTCAACCGCATCCTGTTCCTGTCGCTGTCTGACGAGCACGTCACCGTGGAGAAGGAGGTGCAGCTCTCCGTGGTGGCTGTAGGTGAGGAGCAAGATCAACAGCAGTATTTAAAGGAATAGTTCACCCACAGAATGATGTAACTTTATCTTCCACTTCCCCTCATGGTGAGAAAGACTCTGCAGCACTTTTTTTATATCTTAAATGCAGCCGGAGATCAGGAAGGCTTCTCGTTTCCCCCCAACTTTCATATAATGGAGTTTGCCGGGGGTCTGAGCCAAAAAGGTCCATAAAAGTCCACAAAAACTTGTCAATATTCCTCCATACTGATCGTCCAATGTAATCCAAGTGTCCTGAGTGGGGTAGCGTCCAGAAATTACTCAAAAACTACGTCATTTAGTAGATTTTCAGAGCCTAAACAGTACTACATCGCATCTTTAGCAAGCACGTCGATGCACCGGTGAAATTCATGAAACTACGCAAGCAGCGGCAGACAAGATCGCACGTTCTCTTTTTTTTCTTTCTTTCTTTGTTTTAAATCATTATCAACCCCTCTTGGACCCTCTTGTGTTTGTCCCGGTTTGTCTGCAGCTCTGTCGCTCTTAGCACAATGTCAACAGCAAATTTCTTCTTCTACGCTTGTATTATCAGCTGTGTAGGGTCTGAACGCCGAGGCTTCTGTAGTTTCGTGTACGCGCATATGCGTGCAACGTGAAAGTAAGATGTAGTACTGTTTAGGCTCTAAAAATATACTAAATGATGTCGTTTCGAGTAAATTATGGACACTTGGATTACATTGGACGAGCAATATGGAGGAATATTGACAAGTTTTTGTGGACTTTTATGGACCTTTTCGGCTCAGTCTCCGGTAGGGATGTATATCGTTATGATTTTATCGATACCGATACCAATATCGATACTCCTTATCGATACGGGTATTTATCGATTCTCTTATTGATACTATAACATAATTTAGAGTAAATAATAAAGACATTACAAGATGTTACAAGATCCAGCGGTGGAGAATATTTGTTCAGATGATGTTGAAGAAGCCTGGACATAAAAGTGGGTGAAGGACAGCTGGGAGAATAAGGGAATTGTGTCTGTCTTAGTCCATCATTGTGATTATTTGACTGCGTAATGATAACTCGATGGTTAGGTAGATGTACAAAAAGTATCAATAAGAGTATCGTTAGTCCAGAATCTTAACGGTACCCTGGTATCGTTAAGACTAGGAACCGGTACCAAACGATACCGGTACTCGGTATACATCCCTAGTCTCCGGTGAACTCCATTATATGAAAGTTGGGGAAACGAGAAGCCTTCCTGATCGCCAGCTGCATTTGAGATATTAAAAAAGTGCTGCAGAGTCTTTCTCACCATGAAGGTAAGTGGAAAATAAACTTACATCATTCTGTGGGTGAACTATTCCTTTAATCCTTCAAAATACATGATTGAAGATAAACATTTCAAACTGTAGTCAGAAAATTCTCCTCTAGATAGATTTATCTTGTGTTGTCGTGCTGGACTGGAAAATACAAATGTGTATTCTGGATTGGAAGGATGGATTAGAGCAGGTAAACTTGGTGCTTCTCCTCTGTGGAGGTGAGAAACAGAACTGTGGTCTAGAGATGCACCAACCCATTTTTTTCCAATCCAGTCTGATACCAATACCTAGGCTGAGTGTATCGGCCGATACCAGACACCAATCTGAAACTACTGTTGAATGTAGGAAACAGAGTAAAGTGCTTCAAATTCAGTTGTTTTTGTTTATATTTACCAGAAATTGCTTGTTAGATTACAGACCCACTCCGGTCCTTTTAGTTACTTTAAAGGCCTCCTTCCACTGAAAAGCCGTTTAACTTGCTCCTCCTGAAATACGGAGGGTTTCCCCTTGTTTACTTACACATGCTGACTTGCTAGCGTTGCGTTCCCCCCAGTCGGCTGTGCTTCCTCATCACAGAAACAATACGAAGAAAAGAGCAAATCGGGAACAGCCTCGCACTTCTACGTCACATTGCAAATAGCGTATCCCACGTGGGGTTTCTATCTGTCCATTGGAAGGCAGGTAACCCTCCACTACACACTAGAAGTGAAGACAACACGACTGTAGCTTCGGAGTTGAGAAGCTAATTAGCTAACTGTTTGTTAGCATGGCGGAACAAACTTGTTTGTCGGCTCTATTTCCTGTCTGTAACAAAATAAGAGCGGAGGGCGGAGCTTCCTTCATACACTGATGGGAGGCAGCCAATCAGACGGAAATTCATGAGAAGGACCCGGAAAAGCTGCCGTTGGACCACAAGCCTCTCTTCTAGTATACAAATACAGCTGGATACAAAGATACCAGAAGGTTTTTTTAAACAGAAACGATGCAGAATGCATTCAATAATAATGGAGAACACAGAAATATTAATGACATCACCATGGAAGTACAACTTTAAAACAATTTCAGTGGTCTTTAAGGGTGCGTTCACACACTGGCTGTTTGGTCCCCTTCAAACAGACCGTGGTCTGTTTCCACGGATAGTCCGCTTTGTTTGGTGCAGTCTGAACACCAACTGTACTCTGGTGCACCAAAGAAGTGAACTCCTGAAAGCCGGGGGTCTAGATTCACTTGCAAACAGACTATCGAGCGCACCTGATGGAAGAGACATTTGTCGACGGCAATAAAGTAGAAGAAGAAGTAGGAGAAAGTGGAGTAGATTATCATCTGGGTCGGAGGAAAAACAAAGTAAGCAGCGTGTTGGAAGAAGCCGAGGTCAAAACAACAATGAAAAGCAACTGGAAATGTGTAGATATAGTCGCCTTATAACAAAAAGTCCCCCCCCCCCAGCTTGCTCCATAGATATCTATATAATTGCTAGATCTCTTATGGTGGCTTGCTGAATGGCCATTGTACCACAGGCAGTTCTCTCTCAGTAACTATGGTTTCTGAACGAAGGAGGTAATCTCTGCAAACACAAATCATCTTATTTTGCTGAAATCTTGATGGATTCACAAACGGTTTGGCTTCTTATGAAATGTTATTAACATGGCTTTAATTCTGGATGCTTGAACATGTTGAAATCGCAGCTTTTCTTGTTGAAAAATGACTTAATCGTGTAGCACAGTTGTGCATCACAGCTAATATAGCTAGCCTACTTGACCACAATTAGATCTTTAATTAAACAGCAAGGTTTAAGTACATCAGTGACGATTTTATGATCAGTTCATTTTAAACAACTGTCTTTGGTTGTAGTGCGATTAGCTGGGGTGCGTTTTCCAAAACCATTGTTGCTAACGTAATGTAATGTAATTTTCCAAACTATGTAGCTAACAGTTTAGCAACTATGGTTTTAGTAAACACGCCCTGTCTAAAGCCTTATTTACAGACTACGGACGCAGCTTTAATCCGGTCCCTCCCGTCTGCCTTTTTTTTAATGTCTGTTGACTAAAAAGGATGTTTGAATGAACCTACGTGCAAAAAAAGTAGGCAAGGTGGAAATCTGGTAGTGAGGTTTACTCAGAAATTTTACCATTTAACTGAATATTATTTGAATTTATTGTCACTATTTTAAACAAACTCTTTATAAACAGTATAATATCCATTGTGTACGCTAGTTCTAAACACTGATTTAATATAAATGCCCTGGGCATGTGTACATTTATTGCACCTGGCCTGTTTATTATAATATTAAAGTCCACGGTTATACAGTAGCTCGCTCTGCTCTGGAATAGTTAGTTATAAATCATCAAGTATGTAGTTTCATACCTACGTCTCTGACGTTTATAGCAAACCAGACCGGTTGAAAAAATCAGTAGAAAACTGAGTAAGTTTAGTTGTTTAAAAGCAGAACTCAGTAACTTCAGCTCGGGGCTCTCCCCTAGTGGTGTCCTTTCACTGTCTAGAAGTTCAACCCCTCCTACACCCCCATAACACACAGACGGCTTCTCTACCTGTCTTTCCTCTATTTTGATCCCTGGATATATTTCTAAGCGTTTACTAGCTTGTTGATGCTACGTTGCTACGTTGGTAGCAGCACCTCGTCTCCTCTGCTCAAAGCAAAGTCCTGGCCCTTCTGAAACGGGATGCTTTACCCGCGATTTGCGGGTAAATAGGCCGTGGATTATATTTTTCTCTGGTGTTGGCGGGTAGCAGGTAAGAATACGAACTTTTATTTACTTTTTGCGGACATGACAAGTGATTATTGAGCCTGAAGCAGTGATGCTTCACCCGGCGCCCAGGCAGCGCAGCTACGTGAATCACTCTGGTCCAGCAAAGAGTTGGTTATGAGAGCCAGGAGCCGTGTTTAGGTGGTGTGAAGCTAAAGAAATGTTTTCTTCCAATTAGCGCTGGTAGTCTGGTTAAAATCAGAGCTGGAAGCAGCTCGGTAGATAGGGGACCTGAGTACCATACAGCAGTTTCTGTTGTTGCAAGTTCTGCTCGGGTCGGCGCAGGCAAAGTTGCATTGAGCTGCTCGCAGGCCAGAGGCACCGGCGGGAGGGGGGGGAACATTGAATCGCTCCGTAAACACTTTGTTTAGCCCCACGGGGATTCCGAAAAGCATTGATTGAGGTAAAAAAGTTACTGAGTTTCCCCTTTAAAGGAGTGATGACATAGCAGTAAAACCTAGTTTATGTTGTTGGCATTACTGCATATGTCAATTCTCCAAAGAAAAAAACTGCATTTTTTACAGCGGAGTATTGTTTTGAAACGCCAGACCTCACTTCCTCAGTAATACAGTTGGGTCCGGTGATGATATGGAGCTTTACCCGGAGACCACGTTGACTTCCTTTTGATTGGCTACACCTTATTTGGCTATGACCTTATTTGGAGAATCTAGGTCAAGCTGCGGTCGGAGTTTGCTAAAGGCTAACTGCTAGCAACATGGGCAGTTCAGACAGTGTGAGCTACGTTTATCAGACAAGACAGCATTTAGAAAATAAACAAACTTACAGGTAATGACGAGGTTGTGGCCCCCTCCCTCAGTGTTGCTGCAGAAGTTTTCTGACTTAATCCATTTGTTTGAAAATTCCAGACCTGACTGCACAGTAGTTGCAGCTCCACTGATGCAGTTGAATCAGCGAGGGAGGGGTGGAGCTAAGCTGAGGGTGGAAGCACAGTGAAGATGGGGGGGGGGGTTGTTTGTTTGATAGTGTGCTCTTATTGGAGCAATTGAATTACATAGAATTGATAGAACT